>JAXQQM020067248.1:0-240084 GCA_034641835.2 Pinus albicaulis
CAGGAGGGAATCATGCTAAGCATAGGTTCACTATTAAGGAAAAGAAATGTCAAACTCCAAAAAAGACAGTGATAAAAGAAAATGTTTTATAGGCACCTGCAAAAACAAAAGTGGCCAAGGGGAGACACAAAATGGTTTAAATTGCTAACTTTTTCCACCAGAGATATATCACTGTCAAAATGGTCAAAGGAACAAACATTTAATTGGTATAAAACAAAGCAGAGAAACCTCCAACAAGGGTTTCCTCATCAAAAGTATATTCTGCAAAAGATAGTTAGCCATGATTGACACTTCTGCAGGACTGTCAAAGATGGCTACCTACAGGAAGATTGATAAGATCAAACAAACCTAATGTATCTCATGATTATGGCACATATAAAGACCAAAGGATTTGTTGATACCAACTGCTATGGTTTTCGCACCAAGAGGTTTTCACTGCTTCAAAGTGAAAACATGACAGAATGTCAGTTGAAAGAAGGTCAAAATTCTTCTCTTCAGTCTCATCCACCAAGCAATCAAAGGCATAAAGGATGTAGGACTGAAGATTCCAAGGTGAAAGTTCCAAAATAATCACAATTTTACTGTTTAAAAGTGTTGAAATTCATGAAAAGGATAAAGTGGAGAAAACCTTCAAAAAAGAGCACTAATGTCAGTGTATGCCTTTTTCCTCAAAAAATTTGTCAAAATGACCTTTTTCTTTTCAAGAAATGGTTCATGTTTCCAAAATGTGGGTAAGAGGCAAAGCTTAAGCTTGTTAAAAAAATTTCAATCCAAGGGAAACATCAAGATGCTCCAGCAAAGGCAAAAAATCATTTTTCTTAGAGTTTTGCCACCTACAAGACAAAAAGACCAAAAAATCAGTGAAAAAAGCAAGAAAGGAAACAAACATTAGAAAAGTGGGTTTGATCATGAAATTATTTTTCAAAAAAAAGGTATAAAGGCCTTCCTTCCCTCTTCCCAAACTCATTTTCCTGCAAAATGGGTAAAATTTCTCTGGTGTTGCACGTAGGTGGTGGTGTTGCGCACACAGGGGCGTCACTCAATTAACCTATGACATAGCACGTGCATTCGTGGCATACTAAACAATACCCTTATTTTGACTACATATTGGAAAATACCTTTAAAAATCACTTTATTTAACCCCCTACCAATACTAACCCATTGCATTTTCCCAATTTAAAAACCCCCTACTTTCACTAGATATTGTAGGTATCCATTTTTTCATTAACATTTTTATACCCCTTTATATTTATATCCTTAACATAATGACATGATGCCTCTCTTATCACCCCACATGCATTCTAAAATTCACCTTTCTTCTTGTGATATACATAGGAAATGCATATTAGTATTCCCAAAATGTGATTACTCAATCCACACTCAAGCACATCTCACTATGATTTGTGGCATTTAATGGTCTAAGGCATACAAAGATCAACCATTTTTTAGGAAGATTGATTATGTGCATGTCTATAAAATGACATAGAAATTGATCTATATGATGATGAAAAATCAATTGATCGATCTTCATGAATATGTTTGCACGAAATAAGGTGTTCAATCACAAGTCTAGACCCTCTTCCCTTTGAAAGCTTCTTGCTCAAAAATCCAACTACAATCTCATGTACTCAAACTAGTGTCTTATTAAGGTGGAACAACAAAAGTTACAGTTTCAGAGAGTTATATAGAGAAGAAAAGGCAAGGTGAGGATGAGAGTTATGAGACCCTCCCTTTGCTTTAATGAAAAAAAACTAAAAACATTGTTCTTTGTTGTTTTTAATTTAAGTGTTTTAATGAGAGCACCATGGTATATTTTATGAAGACATCATTTGGAAACGACCCATGTGGATGGCATTAATGGTTTTTTAAGCTTGGTGATGTGATTTAAAGAGCTCTTACCGCTAGATTTCGTGTTTTCAGGATTATCAAAACTATTTTGTAAGCATTGTATACATTTTCCCCCAAGTTCAAATGGATGGTATTATGTGGCTATGTTTTGTGAACCTTCCCAACATCAACATGATAGGTAGGCCTACCCCAAGTTTTTCAGTAAGCATATTTCAAAGATGGGATTTCACATTTGGAGGGATCTGTGGTGTCACAATGCTATCTTGGTTGGATTGGAGAAGATTTAATAAGCCCAATATTCGCTAGCTTAAGAAAAAAATGTGTTTTCAAAATGATACCAGAAATTTCAAGGCCCATTTGGAAGCACTGGAGATGTAGTCATAATTACTGTAACCACTATACTCAACAACCTCAAGATGAATCTTCAACAGTGTTCACAAAAGGGGATCATTGTCACCATGTCACGAAGAATATTGTTGCTATACAGATGTCAAGGTTATTGTGACAAAAGCAAGATCCGCCATGTTGTCATTAAACATTAGTATACAAATGTGAAACAGGGTCAATCACGGACACATAGGTCATCATCTATAGATTACTTCCCTTGACAGTCTCATTATTATCTATCCACAAGATTATTATAAATGTCATTTTCAAATCAAGATTCTCTTATGTCACCAAAGTTGTCAAGACATCGTGACAATATTAAATGCTCAATCACCATGCTCAACCATACTTTTTCAAGAATCAAATCTTGCAGCAACCAACTGAAATTTATTTTGTTAATAATCTTTAGAACATGCTATCTATGATACACAGATATACTCAAGACTTATTTTCATCTAGCTAGACAACTCAATACATCAAAATCCTAGACAATTTTATACTTTAAGGCTTGGTCATTAACGCACAAGCACACAGACTTCCATTAGTTCTTTTCACTTCCACAGAAGCCCTTGCTTTTGAACCTGTTCCAATTTAATCATGTCTAATTTTAATTTTTGATTAACTAGCAACAGAAAAACGATACATAAAAAATACATGTCACTTTCCAAGTATTCATAAATGATAAACTAGGTAGACCGTCAGTATTTATTAGAGTGCATAACCCCAAAGGAATCCAAGTATTCATAAATGGTAAACCAGGTAGACCATCAGTATTGATTACAGTGCATAACCCCAAAGGAATCACAGGAGTTGAACTCGTGACATCCCACTTCAAAGGAATCATAGGATTTGAACTCGTGACATCCCACTTCTAAGAATTTCAATGTCTGACTCCAAGGCCAATCAAGCCAATCCTCGAGGCTCAAAAATAATATAATAAAAAATATTTGTATTTGGTAACAACGTGTGATACCTATCATCCAGCTTAGAAATGATATAGGTTGGTAACAATTGAAGTAGACTTACAAATTAGCTAATTTAGATAGTTTCATTGTGGGAAAAATCAAGAATCTCATTCTAGATTATGATTCAAGTTGGGAATCAAACCCTACTCAAGGACTGAAATTTTCCAAACCCCTTTCCAGTACTAATTTAAATATGTAGACTATATATTGGCACTCCCCAGATAACATTATCAAGCAGTACATCGGTAGCTCCAGAGTGATTGATACAGATGTGGATGCTTCTTCTCCCTCTACTTCTTACGTCTATCCCTAATGACAAATAATGGGCACTCCCATAGTATGTTGTAACTGGTGTACTTTTGAGCCCCATTGACCTATCTTTTTGTCGCCTACTGCCATTAATAAAACTAGTCTTATCTTATCTTCTGTCGTTCGTTAATAGTAAATGGTAATGTAATATAAAAACAATACTAAATAGCTAGGACTAACTCTCACCAAGTTAGATCCTCATCTAGGAGTGAGCACTTAGTGCCAATACTTTCTTTTCTATATTTGAGGAAAATGTACATCGAGGAATTACACTGTACAATACAAGTATTCAAGAGACATCTGCCATCAATTCCATCTCAACAACGCCAATCTCAGTTACATACCATGAACCACGTAATCCAAATGTACATCAAGAAATTAAACTGTACAAAACAACTATTCGAGTGACACCTCCCATCAGTTCCATTTCAGCAAAAACAATCTCAATTATTTACCCTGAACCGCAAAATTTTGACGACGTGGTTCATGGTATACAACTGAGATTTCTGTTGTTGAAATGGAATTAATGGAAGGTGTCACTCGAATAATTTTTTTCTACAGTGTAATTTATTGAGGTACAATGGCCTCAATAGCAATTAGGTTCTAGGCTTATTCTACATTACATCTTTAATATCTGAAGCAGGATCCACAATGACCTGCTGAGGCTTCTTGTTTTTAAATGACAATTAGATTTACTTGCACTTATTCTTAGCTATAAAAATTTTACACATTTAGGGACGAAAGGCACACTCATCATAAGTTTTACTTCATCAATTGGAAGGTCAGTGTACCAAAAGAAATATATTGTTTTCTTGGAAATTGCACTGAGAGTAACAAGGTGCTCTACAGCCTGGTATGACATAGATGTTGTTACATACATACATGGAAACATCTAAAAAATAAATAAAACTACATAGATCTATCTTAAACCTGAATCTGTCAAACACCAAGAGAGATCAAATAATAATAAAAAATTACAGCTCAAGAAATTTGGTCCCTCTCAGTGCTTGAGCTTGATGGCCCCAAGTTTAATAGATATACACTAGTTTTAATAAAACCCTTTAAAAAAATGTTTAAAAATGTATTAAAACATCATCATTAACAAAATTGAATGAAGTTGATCATTTCAAAATTTACAGAAACAGTTGAAATGCAATACAAAATTTTGCAAAAAGACCATGAAAATTTAAGATGACAATCCAGGGTACGAGCACTTCATACCTACCTCATTTAAAATGTTGTCAAAAAGATTCTATTGCAAGTAACATGGGACGCCATGTCCCAAATGTCCGTCAAATATAGCAAAAAGCCCCAAATCATGATATTCTGCACGCCTATACTTTGCGACATGGTAGTCCTCCATATCATGCCCTATTTTACCCTTTACTAAATGAAATCCATTAATTACTTTATTGTTTGGTAACTTGCAACGTCCTTTTCCTGTATCAGATGAGGATGGAGTGAAGCTAGTCGCCATCTTAGGTAGACACACAGCAAGAGAACATAAGTACCAGTTAGCATCTATCATGAGTAAAATTATCTAATAAATAACAAAAGACTTAAATAGCACTCAAAATCCTTAGGAATGAAACCATTCATGCAACTATGAAGTAGACCATACAATCGAATATAGAAATCTTACTCAAAAATCAGGCACTCGTCCATTTTCTAATCCATAAAAAGACTTAGAATTATGGCACTTACCATATAAGAATCTCTATACAAGAAATTTCACATCCAGTGCTTTATTAGTTATGATCCTTGGACAAAAAATTTCCTAAGTTAATGGGTACATTAGCATTTCATAACTCGTTATCCAAGTCCAAATTAAATTCAACACATGCACACAACCTATCAGCCCCAAACGCAAATGGGAAAGACAATCCGTAATTTTCATTTATAAGTTTCTCATGTATCAATGGCCTATACACTGGGTTTTATCTTTGCTAATTTTTCATGAGAACGCATCAGAGAACCCAAATGTCAAGTTTTACACCATCTAGAGTGATATATTCTATTTCCTATTGTCGATCGGGCCTAGAAATGGAAAATTCTATATAATATCCTGGTTTGAGTTCTTTCCTGGAGTCTGAACTAATGTCTAGTCTATTCAAAAAATAAAACTACCCAATTGCTTAGCCAGATACAAAAATATTATTAGAACCCAGATAATCAATTGCACGCCGTCAGTTTGCTCAACAAGCAATAGGGATATCGTTCAAATAACTTAGGGATGACTCAAACCAGAGGATAACATGTGTAAATAGTCAATAATGGTGCTCTAATACGCCCTATAGATCAAGAACATGGAATTGGCCTCTCAGCCTCTGCCTACAGTTGAGAAACATTTCTAAAATCAAGGAACTAATCAAATCTGCAGTTCCTCAAAAATGAAAGATACTAATAAATTCCAAAGGCCTTACATCCTGCTATAGTTTCATAACTAAAAAGAGAACTGCTAATGAATGCGATTTGACCAATCAATTTAAAAACCCATACCTGGATGTGTTAAAATCTGATGATTTCCTCCCAAGGTCTGAATTTGAACAGTGAATGATGCTTTTGGAGGTCGCTCCTTCAACAGCTTTGAAGGTTCTGGAAAACATCGTACATATGATAGTTTACTTTTTTCTATTGAAATGTGCCTACAAAATTAAAACCAGTCTTATGAGTCATGTCATCTAAATCAGGTCTAAGCAACCCCTTCCCTCATCTGTAAAATAAATTGTACATTTAAGATAGTAAATTATCAATAATTGTAGGGGGCAAGAAAAAATAATTGGAAAGAAAAAAATGCAATCGCAAACATTAAATCAGTTCTTCCTGACACGCACATTCTAACCATAAGAGGTTGGTTAATTCATTAACAAAATAATCTTTACCTTTTAATGCTTATGATATTGATGTTGCTCTTTATCTTGTAATGCTTATGATATTGATGTTGTTGTTTGACTTGGTTTCATAGGTTATAACTTATAACTTATAAGTGGCATGAAGAACAAGGGAAAATGCAATTGTAGCTAGTATATCTCTTAAGTTCGAAAGCAAATGGCCTATCATAGAAGGACTGGAAATATTCTAACCAGTTATTATACTTTAAAAGGAAGGCCATAATTCTACACTTCTAATAAAAATGTGTTTGTTTAAACATGTTTTTCTTGAAAATTATATCTATAAAAATTACTTCAAGGGGATGCTTCCTTGATTTTTCATATGAAGAGCTGTTTGGGAACACCATTATTATTGAAGTGTGAGGTTTCTCATAAATTTTAATGAGGGGAGACAATGACCCAAGTATGTTACTAGCCCCTAGATTTTCAAATAGGAGACCTCGGTAAAATTTATATGTCACATTTTTTCAAACAATAGCCATGACACTGAAACAAGAATTGCTCATTTTTTAGATCTCAAATCGAGTGGCAATTAAGCCGAAGAGTAGGGCTGAAGAATAATGGTCAAATAGGAGTATAGTGGCCAAATTCCACACCCCTATCTTGAAGCAAAGGTTGTAACGAATACTCACCTCTGTAGGTGACCTTGCTTGAAATAAGTGAATGGTGTCGAGATTGAAATCCACGCCACTGAATACAATACACATATCACCATGTAAATAAATGTAGAAAATTGATGCTTTCAACAAATCACTAATTATAAAACTGAGGCATGGTATTAAACAATTTAACATATCATCTATGAAATCTTTCTGCGTGCAATCTTGGACTGTAGAAAATTACAAATTGTTGAGGGGTTTACCCACTTTTACCTTGCATTAGTGACCACTAACATATAATGAACTGACTAAAAACATGTTAGTTTTGAGACTGTTAGTGTCAGTCTAGTCATACTACCATCAGTGATCAAAACTGCTCTTTTGCATTCGCATATTAGGAGTCCCATACCATAAATTTTCACCATTCCGCTAAGTCATGGATTCACTGATGGTAGTGATTTCTCATCAGTTTTCCCTCATGTGAAACTTGCTGATTCTCCTCTCTATGGTCTTTATTCATGAGCTACTTTCACTTTTTGAGTCATGTTAGTAGGTCATAAGATGGGTCTCATTAGGTGCTAGGATCTCACCATCGTCAAATTAATGAGTCAAGTGTCAATAAATATCAGCAAGGTTATGAGGAAGTCAATAAACTCAAAGTCACAGCACCTGGGAAGATTAAGGAAATGTTTTATTTAGTTTGATGTAATTTTCACCTCAAAACCATGTTTTGAGATGAAAACATGATACTTTACTTTAAATTATCATCTTTATGTAATTTTATGTCATCATATGTAGTAAGTCACACTTCAGAAGCTGCTATCTCCACAAAGTTACCGCCCTACCCTTCAAAAAGGTTTTCCATGACATTTTCAGTGTCAAATCATGTTCTAAGTATGTCCATCAGAAAGATCTCGGAAAGAGCTTTCCAACGGTATATTACACTCTCAAAACTAACTCCTGGATCGAAATTTATGCCTAAGTGAACAAAATCCTCTATACCCTAACCCTTCCCCTTTTTCCCTCCTTCCCCTTAAACTTTATATTATTAAAGTTTAATATTTTCTTTTATAAAACCCCTTTTTCCCCATCCAATGGCAAATCACATTATTAAAATACTTTAAACACATATGCGATTTAACTTTATAATAAATTTTAAGGTTTTATTATAATCCCCGTCGTTCCAAACCCTTCCCTTCCCCGATTGCATCGCAACAATTAACAAATGCACTCCGATTTGGCCCTTGTGTTCACAAAACTCTAATGTGATTGAGAGCTCCTATTTGTAAACCCTCGATCGGCCCCACTCGATTATATCCCGACCGTTGATCCAATTAAATATATGACGGCCCATATGCGATCAGACCATCGCAATCAGCGTTTTCATATTACACTCTGCCTCGCTCCCCTCCGATCTCCCGATGCCGATGGACCTTCGGGTCCCACCATTTAATATTCCGCCCATTTACAATACAAAGGTTCTTTTCCCTTTGTAAATCCCAAATTACATTTCATCATGTTTTATAAAATATCCCCCATCGCCTCTCCCCAATCACATCGGCGAAGTTTTATTGAGCAATACGCCCGCCCCAATCCCCCGATTCTGATTGCGATGGCGCTATACCTTGGTCCCACCTTGATCCCTTCCCCTTTTTAAGTGAAACTTGGTCCCCTCCCTTTGTAAAAATTGGAAAACCATTTTCGTATGTTTTTAAAAGGATTTCTCCGCTATTTTATTATGTTTCCCCATCGGACCTTTCCAATCGCATCGAAGTTTTTATTTTGCCCTGTTCTAATATACATATTCCCTCCTCCTTTCCTCTGATCACGATTACACCATCGCAACGCGTATTTTCAAAGCTCTATTGTATGTTGCATCCCCTCTGCTCCCCTCCGATTCCGATTGCGATGTGGACCCTGTTAGCCACCTATGAATTTTTTGGCAAAGCAAACAGGTGGCTAAATTGTTTTAATGAGCCTTCAAGAGATACATTTCCTATGAAAATCTCTCATCCTTGAAGCCTCTATGTGCCCTTTACCTTTGAAAAGATCCTCACTGTCTATGAAAAAATTATGCTCAAAAAGGCCTCCATTTTCCCCTTTGTGTCTCTGCAAATTTCCTATTTTAACCCTTTTTTCCCATTTTCAAAGTTTTCCCTTTAATCCCAAAAAACCCCTTCTGATTCTTCCAAACCATCTAATTCCCCCTTTAAACCAAGTGAAATCCCTTCACTTGATTTTAAATCCCCTTGTTACCTCTTCCGAAAGCCTCTTTTTAGCCTTAAAAGCTCTGTTTCTAAGCTAAAAAGCCCATTTTTATTATAAAACAGACTTAGCCCCTTTTCGGCCAGCCCCTAACCACTTCCCCCCATAAACCCGAGCGCTAATACCAAGTGATAACGCATATGGAGCTTATCGCATCGGAAGTTCAGAGCGGAGCGCATTTTCTTTGTAAAGTTAAAATCTCTGATGCGATGGCGTATTTGACTGTCGGCTTTTGATACAATCTCCACCGTTGATTGGAATAGATCCAACGGTCATCGCAAGTCTCACTGCACTCACCTCTCCCCTTTGTTACCCCTCCGATTGCATGCCAACCGTCAATCTAGCACCATGATCCGACGGTAATCGCGCAATCGAAGCATTGCCAATCGCACCAATCCCGCACTGCTAATCTCTCTCGATTGGCACGCCCCGATTGAATCTCCACCGTTAAATCCCTTAGATCCAATGGCCCTGATTTCTTCTCATTCCACCCCATTTCTCTGATTGGTCACCCTCCGACCCAATCACAGCCATCGATCCCTCGTAGATCTGATGGTCCAGAGCCAATCGAAACCATCGCCCATCGGAGTTCTACCCACCCTCGCTCCCCTTTGAATAGATCGTAGCCGTCCATCCCTTATGATCTAACGGCTCACATGCCTCTCGCCCACTAACCATATTCTCTGCCTGTGCATCTCCTCCGCAGATCTCAGCCGTTCATCCTTAGATCAGATGGCCCATAATGAGACCGTCGTTCGTTTGACCCCACCTTTACTGACCCTACACATCCCTTAGATTGTGCTCCTCCATCGTCGTCGGATCTTGTGGACCCAGATCCAATGGCCCACAGCTATATCGCGCAGTTTGGGCATCCGAAGTTTAACATCTCAAATTCACGCAATATGGGCAGTTTCCCTGAGCCACGTGTCAGCCGAAGACCCATATCGCGTTGAAAAAGTGAAAACCGCTTTCTAGCCTTCTGACCGCACGAAAACAGTGGTTTTGTATCCCAAAACCACTCCCCCACTTTTATTGCCCGAAGTTCATTAACCAATCCTGACCGTTGATCTGCTTTGATCAACGGCCCTCATTGCATTTCACGTTCCCTTCATATTTTCCATCATGCGACCTCGGCACTCCATCGGATCATCGCAGTCGTCAATCTCCTCCTGAGATCTGACGGTAAAAATAAAATCGCCCTCCACCATGACTGGGTCCTCCCATTTAGACTCATTCCATATGTTTTCCATTGCATTTTCGCCCATCCCCTTTGTACTTCGTTCAAAGGTCAAATTTTTATATTTTTCATTAAACATTATATCATCTCGTCGAACATTAAAACTTTAATGTTTTATATTAAATTTTTTCGTTCCACCCAAACTTCCAAAGGTCATTTCATAAGTTCACCTCCACCGTCGATCATTGCCTCCTGCCCTGATCAAACGGTCCACGTGCATATCTCCACCAAACCTTCATCAGTTGCATTTTTCACCATTATTCTGCATTTTTCCACCGTTTACCTTGCATCCACCGTTGCCACCATGCTGCGCTGCCGTCATCACAGCATTCCACTACATCCATCCTCCCATGCATGGATTTCTTAACAATTTGTGTGTTTTGCAGGTGTACAGGCGGTGAGAACTGTCGTTGCTCACAGTCACTGTTATAGTGACACAGAGCGCAGATAAGGTTATTTTCTAGGCCTTATATTGTAACATAAATGTTTGGGAAGGTTTCTACAGGAAATATTTCATTAAAGTACAGTGTTCGACCCTGTTAAACCTCTCCAGCATCATTAAAGCTCAATTTTCACAGACAGAGACAGTTGACAAAGCGGTAAAGAGTATCAGTGGATAATCAGAGAGTTTAATGCCTATAATTGAAGATTTTAAGCTCTGATTCATTGTTTAAAAGGAAAATGTACCAGATTGAAGACCTCATGATTAATAAAGGAGGCCTACAGAGGCCTAACGCACAGAAAACAATATCATTAGTGTTTCACATCTGCAGAAGTTTCCTCCCGAAAGAAGACAGAGTACCCATACTGTCTTTATTCTACATCGCGTTCCTGAGCGGATTTCCTCCCTGACAGAACAACCCTATGCTACCAGAGCATTTGTTATGCAGCCTGGTAGACCCCAAATTCGTTCATCTGCCTTTTTGTTTATTCACCAGAGTACTGCATATTACTACGGCCAAAGTACCTCAAGAACATACCTGGAGTAAATTTCAGCCTGTCGAAGACCACTCTTTTGTCCAAAGAGTACCAAAAATCAATGCATAGATATTAAGACAGAATGGGCCTCGGCCCTCTTCTTCTACTCTATTTTAATGTTTAATTTAGTGTTTCATCTACCTCCTCTGTCTCTCTTTCATCTATAAAACTCATGAAGAAACTCATTGTAAGGTTGTTGATCGGATATCTGTGAAATGTAAGCCGTTTCTCTTGAGATATAGTTCTTTGTGTAAATTTTTAAGATAGGTTGAGGAAGATGTTTTCAGACTGAATATCAAGCTATTGGCAATGTTGTACATGACTGGTGTTGCTCTTTAATATGAAAAGCACATTTCTTTGGATCCTGATTTAAAGCAGCGGTGATGTTTCTCTATCTCTGTCTTTGTTTTCCTTTGTAATTCATCACTTTTCAATTCTTCTGGTGCTCATCAGAAATCTGGCATAGGATTTACCCTTGCATGGTACCCTATGTTTCTGCTCTCCCTACCTTCAATTTTTTCTGTTGTATGTGTTATCTGAGTACTGATTCAAGTTAATTTAACTAGTGTAGTGGCTATAATTTACTACTAGCTGATGTATGAATTAATGAATCTATGCTTAGATGTTCTTGTTGGGTTTTAATTGAAAGAATTGGGATACTGGGAGTTTAGAATGTTGATTCTATTTCACTAGGGTCCTTTTCAATTAATTGAACCTTTCTAAGTTCCCTTAAGTTGGACATCGAAGCATTGAAATTTCAAAGTCTTTCTATGATCTCGGGTTTTCACCTTTGTGTTTGAATCTTTAATGTTCCCTTTGTCTGAAGAGTTAACCTTTTTAGGAGTTGGATCACAGGTGTCTAATGGCATGTCCTATCCTTGGACCTGATTCCTAAGTGGTCATCTTGGACGTTTCCTTGCCTTTCACCTTCCTTCTTACCATTTCATATCACACTATCATCTTTAAGATCCAATGCTTTAGATGACTAGCCCAACTGAAAGCTTGAATACTAAATAGCAAGTAAACCCTTTCTTGACTCCATTGCCCAATGGTCTCAAGTTTTCTCTGAAATCACCCCTCCTTTGCCTTGTTGTGTAATCAGCTCCAAAAATAGAAGAAAAGAGATATCAACGCCTTAGAAATAAGCCACTTCGAGGGGGAAACCTCCAATACATTACATGAATGAACAATTCTTGGATGATTCAAATTACAAAACCTCCTTTATATATATAAGAGTCCATGGGGCCATAATATAATCCTAGTAGGGCCACAATGTAATCTTATACAACCTAAAAATAATAATTTAAGGGCACAATAATAACAATATGGGGGTTACAAGGGTACAATAATAACAATAAGGGGGTTACACTAACAACAATAAGGGACTATACTAGTAATATAGGGACCTAACATGCCCCTCTCCTTCAAAAAAGTGTTGTCCTCAAGGCTTGGTGGCTACGGGTGTACGTATAAAATTCTCATCCTCCCATGTAGAATCTTCGATTAGTGGTTCTTACTTGATGAGATACTTCAGTGGGTCGTAAATTTGTCGATATAATGTTTCCGTGACCACTTCAGGTTCCAATATGATTTTCCTTCCTCATCAAGTTCTGGCAGTATTGTTTGAACTGGAAGATTTTCACCTATAACCTTCTTTAAGCATGAAACATGGAAAACTGGATGCACTCGCGAAGAAGCAGGAAGCTCCAATTTATATGCCATAGTACCAATCTACCGAATTTGAGAATGTTTGCCCAGAGTTTAGGAGGTGATGTGAAGAAATGGTTTAAGGGCCTGCCTCCTAAGAGTATCCAGGATCTTCCCTCCTTATATCAGACCTTCATAAACAAATGGGAAGTCAAGACCAACCCTCTCCAAATCCTAGCAGAATACAAGAACCTGAAAAGAAATGTAGGAGAAAGTGTCCATGACTATTCTACAAGGTTTAACAGCATTTATAACGCCCTTCCTCCACATATGAAACCTCCCCAAGGTATGGCTTTAGTCAAATATCCTGAAGGCTTTGATGCTGACATGGCCTACCAGCTTAGGGAGAGAGATTACAACACGTTGGAGGATATGCAAAAAGGAGCAGTGAGTGTAGAGGCTAACCTGATTGAGAAGAAAGTCAGAATGAGGGCTGAAAAAAGGGCAACATAAAGGGATGACACTGCAGCTTCCACGTCTGATCCCAAGTATGACCATCTAGCAAAAAACATGGAAAAGCTACAGCAAATGATGGAAAAAATGGTTGTCTCAGTCAGTAATCAAAATAGAAACCAAAATCATAACCAGAACTAGAACTTTAGGAGAAACAATACCACTCCCAACATACAAAGAGACTCTGACCAGCATGTCATACCCCCATTTCAAGAGAATTTCCTTGATGAGGATGAGGGGATAATAGAAGAGTCTGAGGGAAACACAATAAATGTTTTCAAATTAGAAAACTCAATCCACAACTGTTCCACAGAAGAAGATCAGCCCTCACCCTCATATTGGGATGAGGAAAGGTTGGAATCTGAGGATTATATGTTGGGATTTGAAAATGACATCATGTAGGTTAGAGAGCAGTATGAACTCAAAAGCAAAAAAAAATTAGATACTTCCAAACCCAAAACTTCTGAGGTTACCATTAAGAAAAGGCCTGAAAAAACTTCTAAAGTGACTGTTGAAAGTAGCAAGTCAGCAGCTGAGATTTCTGGGAAGAACAAAGAAAAAGACAGCCAAAACACTGATAAACAAAGTCAGCCAACCAGCAGCACTAACACTGCAGCTAGTGTTCCTGATAAAACAATTGCAAACATTGTACATACTGAGAATCAGCACACTGATTCTTCCACTAAAGTAGGGGCTAACAAAACAGATTTGAGTGTTCCAAAGAGTCAACCATTGTTCAATTTGGAGAGTGATGTTGAGAATGCAACAAGATGATGGAGCTTAGTGGAAAGAAGTCGCCTTCACTAAGTGGGCCCGCAGGCTATTTTTGGCGCAAAGTCTATTTTTAGACTATGTCTATTTTTAGACATATGGATCATGTTCTATGAGTTGCAGGATGCTATTTGTGGATGGTTGGTTAAGTCGGGAAAAATAGATGGACTTCTATTTTTAGACATACTGGGCGGAATCTATTTTTAGATTGCCAGTCTAAAAATAGATATGTCGAATATTATTAGCTCTTAATAATATTTGGACTCTAAACATTATCTTATCCTCTTGGAGCACTTCAGTTTGAGCTACGAATGTGGAACATGCAGCTGACAGAAGGAATTACGCTATTCCTAGGGTTTAGTTGAGCTATTGCATGATGGACTTCAGTTAGAACTCAGGTGATTGAGTTTGGTGGAGTTGATTGAGGAGTTAATGGAGTTGTGTTCAGTTTTACTTAGTTGAACTAGTTGTGATTAGTCTAATTGATTAATACACTAGTGATGAGTGGTGTGAATTAATTATTAATTAATTCACTAATTATTAACTCATAAATCAACTAAAGAATACATCAGTTAACTCATGTGCATGGACAGTTCAGTGGAGACCAGTGGAGAGGTTAGGTGAAAGAGCAGTGTGACTATCACTTGTGACTATACTTGTGCATGAGATTTGCACACACATTGATTGAGATTTCCAATGAGGATTGTGCAGTACATCTTGGTGGGATTTGAACTTGGATCTCATGTTTTTCCATATTGGATTGCGCAGTAGAGGTAGGCAGACAGGTGGAGCAGATTGGAGCATGTGATATGTATGATCTGAGCTTGTTTTGTGTGTAACAATTGGAGATAGTGCTGAGAGCTTGTGAGGATTTTGTACTATGATTGTTACATGTTATCTATCATTATAATATACAGATAGTTGGGGGTTTTCCGCTTTAAGCTTTCCCATAAATCATGTGTTTATATGTGTGATTGTTTATGTTTTAATGTGCGCATGCGATTGTTTTTAATTCCGCAAATTGATGATCAATAGTAGAAGAGGTTATGTATTATGCATGAAGCTCAAATAGTGTGTGATCAGGATAATCTCGGTGAATAAGTTATCTATTATTCAAATTTCTACATGGTATCATAGCGATATTGATCATTGGAGCAATTGCAGAACATTGAAGCGGTTGAGTTTTGTGCTGGTGGAATTCGAATTTGCAGCAGTGTTTTCTTGGTGTCGAAGTTGAGATTTCTTTCAACGGATTGTGATTGGAGTATGCCCTTGAGGGCAGATCGAATTATATTGCATGGAAGGATAGGATGGAGGCAGTGTTAGATGACAATGGGCTGAAGGAGTTCATAGATGCAGAAGTTCCAAAGCCTACTTCTAGCGATGCTGCCTTAGTTGAGGCTCGACAAAAGAAGACAACAAAGTGTCGAAGGATTCTGTTGGAGGGCGTGAAGGATCACATAGTGTCCAAACTGCATGGAAAAGCTTCTCCATACTTGATGTGGAAAGCGTTGACAGATTTATTCCAAAGCAAGAGCGACCAGAGGAAGTTGGCGCTCAAGGATAAACTCAAAACATAAATATGGAGAAAGGCGATAGTATGCCCAAGTACCTCACGAAGTTCACCCAATGCAGGGATGAGCTGGGAAGTGTGGGGGTGACTGTAGATGATGAGGACTTGGTGAGCTTGGCTCTCCTTGGGCTTCCTAAGAGTTGGCATTCCTATCAAGACTCTGTCAATGGTCGGGAGAAATTTCCAGAATGGGAGCGACTTTGGTCGGATCTTGTGCAAGAGGAGATAAGGCAGAGTACCAAGGACGGATCTTCATCAAAGGCATCTGATGAAGAGAATTTCACTTTGGCTGCCAAAGAAAAGAAGGGGAAGAGCAGGAAAGCTTCTCAGTCTGGTGCGAAAGGTAAGAAGCAGGACATGTCCAAGGTGAAGTGCTTTCACTGTCACCAACACGGACATTATGCCACAAATTGTCCGCAGAAGAAGAAAAATAAGCAGGTTGCTGGATTTGCAGCTGGAGAGGCCTTAGCCTCACATTTTGAGCTAGATTTTTTGATGATCGCATGCTTGGTCTCAAGTTTCATGGGTTCAGTATGGTTTCTGGATAGTGGTGCATCTTTTCACATGATAGGAGATCGAGATTTGTTTTCTGATCTAGATGAGAAAAATCTTGGAGTGCACATTGAGATGGGTGATGATGGTAGATACAGTGCGACCGGTATCGGTACCATTTCCTTTGAGAGGGAGTCTGGTAAACCCTTCGTATTAAAGGAAGTGATGCATGTTCCAGGATTGAAGAAGAATCTTATCTCTGTGGCGATGTTAGAAGACAAGGGATATGATGTTGTCTTTAGCGAGGGAAAGGCTTTCCTGCGCAGTAAGGCAACTGGTGAGACCCGGAGGATAGGGGTTCGAGTTCAGAACCTTTATCAATTGTAGGTAGATGGCTGCGCAGCAATGGCAGGCAAGGCAGAAGGAGTGGTGAGCCGGGATGATGGCGAGTTGTGGCACCGGAGATTGGGCCACCTTCACCATGGAGCTTTGAAGATACTGCAGCAGATTTCTACTGGGCTTCTTAAAGGCACTCTTGCGCAGTCAAATCAGTGCAAGGGGTGTACCTTAGGAAAATTTGTGAAAGCCACCTTTCACGAGAAGGATAGTCGCGCCACGACGATCATTGAGAGAATTCACACAGACGTGTGTGGACCTTTCTCAGTAGCTTCGATAGCAAAGCACAGGTACTATGTGATCTTTGTTGATGATTTTTCTCGGAAGTGCTGGATCTTCTTCATACAGAAGAAGAGCGAGACATATTCAAAGTTCTGTGAGTTCAAGGCACTCGTGGAGAAAGAATCAGGGAAGCAGGTGAAGGCTTTTACGAGCGACAATGGTGGTGAATTCATCTCTGGCGAATTCAAGGACTTTTGCAGCGCACAAGGAATTCGAAGAGAGCTCATAGCACCTCATAACCCACAGCATAATGGGGTTGCTGAGCAGAAGAACAGAACGATCGTAGGTGCTGCACAGGCGATGTTGCATGATCAGGGCCTACCCATTCACTTGTGGGCGGAGGCATGCAATACTGCAGTATATGTGCAGAACCGTTGTCCTCACAGGATACTTGGCATGAGTACACCCAAGGAGGCATTTTCTGGTAAGAGGCCTGATATTTCCCATTTGAGGATTTTTGGTTCACCTGTTTACATTCATGTGACGAAGGATGCTAGGAAGAAGCTGGAGCCGACCGCGGAGGTTGGGATATTTGTGGGGTACACTGATACGCCCCACAACTATCGTGTGTATTTTCCAGACAGTCGCAAGACTGTTGTGCGACGGGATATCAAATTTCAGGAGGAGAAAGCCATGAAGTGTTTGCTTGAGAGGGAGCCACACTTGCATGTAGAGGAGGAGCTATTAGTTCCTAAGGATGAGCCTCAGGATGTGGATCAGCCAGAAGAGGAGGTTCATGGAGTGGAAGAGACCACTCATGCAGCGCCAACCATCAGAGGGCGGAAGCGCACTACAGAAGCTGAGCGACTAGCTCAAGATGCAGAGAAGGTTGTAGGACCACCTACAGCACAGCGCAAATAGAGACAGTCACCGGACCAGTATATTGGATACATGGCTCTTGTGAGCAAGTGTATCGTGATAGAGCCATCCTCTTTTGAGGAAGCTGTCGAGGACCCCGCATGGGTAGATGCCATGGTGGAAGAGTATGATTCGATTGTCAGAAAAAGTGCATGGGAGATTGTCCCAAGGCCGGAAGGCAAATCAGTGGTGGGTTCGAGATGGATCTACAAAGTGAAGCAGGCAGCTGACGGGAGTGTGGAGAAGTACAAGGCAAGATTTGTTGCCTAAGGCTTTTCACAGATAGAGGGGATCGATTATGAGGGCAAGATTACCTGTCGCAAGGTAATCTTCCATACGGACGATCCTAGCTCTCTCAGCGCAGATGGGGTGGCACATTCATCAGATGGATGTGAAGACTGCGTTCCTCAACAGAGTCATTGAGGAGGAGGTGTACATAGAGCAGCCCAAAGGTTTCGAGATCTTTAGCAGCGAGTCACATGTGTGCAGGCTCAAGAGAGTGCTGTATGGGTTGAAACAAGCACCTCGTGCTTGGTACACATGGATAGATAGTTATTTCACCAGAATTGGATTCTCCAAGAGTGAGGCGGATCCTAACCTATACCAGATAGTGGTGGAGGGTAAGTTGCTGATCATTGTACTTTATGTAGATGATTTGATTTTGACAGGTGATGAACTGTTGATACTTTCATGCAACGAGGATCTTGCTAGAGAGTTTGAGATGAAGGACTTGGGCCTCCTTCATTATTTCCTGGGATTGGAAATTTGGCAGCGCAATGATGGAATATTTGTTTCTCAGGGTAAGTATGCCTAGGAGATACTGGAGAAGTTCAAAATGCATGGCTGCAAGCCTGTTGATACTCCTCTTCCTGGTGGTTGGAGGAAGGAGGATGCTACTTCAGTGGAGGTAGTGGATGCCACTGTTTATCGACAGTTGGTGGGGTCGCTTATGTATCTGGTCAATACACGACCCGATATATGCTATGCTGTTAACCAGCTCTCACAAGCTATGGTTAAGCCAACCAAGCTCTTCTGGAAGGCAGGCAAGCATGTATTGCGTTATCTTAGAGGCACATCGGGATATGGATTGTGGTACAGACGGGAGGATGAGGTGAGGTATGGTCACTGATCAATATCATCAGTATCAGAGATTGTGTGTACTAAGGATCATGTTACTTTCATACATTCCTACTGAGGATCGTGATGCAAATATCTTGACGAAGGCGCTCACCACAGAGCAAATTCGAATACCATTGCAGATAATATAGGGGTTGCAGATAATCCATATCTTGTTGAGAGGGAGTGTTGAGAATGAAACAAGATGATGGAGCTTAGTGGAAAGAAGTCGCCTTCACTAAGTGGGCCCGCAGGCTATTTTTGGCGCAAAGTCTATTTTTAGACTATGTCTATTTTTAGACATATGGATCATGTTCTATGAGTTGCAGGATGCTATTTGTGGATGGTTGGTCAAGCCGGGAAAAATAGATGGACTTCTATTTTTAGACATACTGGGCGGAATCTATTTTTAGATTGCCAGTCTAAAAATAGATATGTCGAATATTATTAGCTCTTAATAATATTTGGACTATAAACATTATCTTATCCTCTTGGAGCACTTTAGTTTGAGCTACGGATGTGGCACATGCAGTTGACAGAAGGAATTACGTTATTCCTAGGGTTTAGTTGAGCTATTGCATGATGGACTTCAGTTAGAACTCAGGTGATTGAGTTTGGTGGAGTTGATTGAGGAGTTAATGGAGTTGTGTTCAGTTTAACTTAGTTGAACTAGTTGTGATTAGTCTAACTGATTAATACACTAGTGATGAGTGGTGTGAATTAATTATTAATTAATTAACTAATTATTAACTCATAAATCAACTAAAGAATACATTAGTTAACTCATGTGCATGGACAGTTCAGTGAAGACCAGTGGAGAGGTTAGGTGAAAGAGCAGTGTGACTATCAGTTGTGACTATACTTGTGCATGAGATTTGCACACACATTGATTGAGATTTCCAATGAGGATTGCACAGTACATCTTGGTGGGATTCGAACTTGGATCTCATGCTTTTCCATATTGGATTGCGCAGTAGAGACAGGCAGACAGGTGGAGCAGATTGGAGCATGTGATATGTATGATCTGAGCTTGTTTTATGTGTAACAATTGGAGATAGTGCTGAGAGCTTGTGAGGAGTTTGTACTATGATTGTTACATGTTCTCTATCATTATAATATACAGATAGTTGGGGGTTTTCGGCTTTAAGCTTTCCCATAAATCCTGTGTTTATATGTGTGATTGTTTATGTTTTAATGTGCGCATGCGATTGTTTTTAATTCCGCAAATTGATGATCAATAGTAGAAGAGGTTATGTATTATGCATGAAGCTCAAACAGTGTGTGATCAGGATAATCTCGGTGAATAAGTTATCTATTATTCAAATTTCTACAAGTGATATTGCTAAAATTAAAATCTCTGTCCCACTCTCTAAGCTGGCCACTCAAGATGTATATAAAGGCCAAATTTTGAAAGCTTTAAATCTAGGTGAAAACAGTGACACTGTCAATCTGAGTGATGATCAACCCACCCTTCAGTTTGGTCCAAAAATTGAAGGGAAGTTTCAGGAAGGGGTAGTACCTCCATTTTATTTCAATCTCAATATCCATGGCAAGATCCTTCACAATGCAATGCATGACTTTGGGGCATCACACAACCTAATGCCTAAGGTAGTTATGGAGATGTTAGGCCTAGAGATAACCCGTCCTTATAAAGATTTATATTCATTTGACTCTAGCAGGGTAAAATGCCTTGGCCTAATCAAAGATCTGTGTGTGAACCTTACCCAGATTCCAGCAAAATGTATGGTTATGGATGTTGTGGTGGTAGATGTGCCACCTAAGTATGGCAGGTTACTGTCAAGGTCATGGGGAGCCAAGCTGCAAGGTACAATGCAGATGGATGGGGCATATGCCACAATCCTTGTCTTTAGCTAGCTTAGGAGACTGTATAGAGAGGCACAAATAAAATTCTTGGTCAGCAGCCATGAAAAGCTTGAAAATTCACCTTTGTATTCTGTACACACAGATCTGGACTCCTTTATCCTTTGTAACAATGAATACAACTCAGAGCTAGAACTAGAAAACAGGGATACAAACAATGAAACAAAGCCCATGGATTTTAACATAATGGCCACTCTTGACTTAGAAGAAAACAAAGAAGGAACCCCTGGATAGTGCACTGAAATAGAAACCCAGGGTGAACAAGAAACAAAATATAAACAACTGACTAGTCATATCTCTGAACCCCATACACATCATGAAGAACAAAACTCTCTGCACCACAATGCAGGCCCCATGGTACAACATAACAGTGAAACCAACGTTAGGGAGGAAAAGGACATTAAGCAGGAAAACGATCCCTTACGGATAATTAATTTCGATGGGTCTTGCACTAGAAATACTACAGGAGCAGGGGTGTGGTTACATAACATAGAGAGTGACTATGCAGAGAGCCATGCCTTCAATCTGAACTTCAAATGTACAAACAATATCGCAGAGTATGAGGCTCTCATCCTAGTCTTGAATCTCTTGAAAAAATTAGGAGTCCGTAGGATAGTTGTGCATGGAGACTCTGAGCTAATCATAAAACAAGTGAACGGTGAGTATATAGCTAAACACCCTAGATTGAGAGCTTACAGGAATGATGCCATGGATTTATTGAAGACCTTTATAGAGTATAAACTGGTGTTTGTTCCTAGGAGTCAGAACGTAATTCCGAATGGATTAGCTTGCATAGCAGTTCATATCATAAGCCTCCCAGTGACAAACAAATCATCATTCAGACAAAATATAGACCTGCAATGCCTGATAATGAGAAATATTGGCAGGTCTTCGAGGGCAACAAGCAGATTCAGGATTTCCTGATTGGCAGGAATGAGTTTGAATTCTCTGATTCGGACTCTAAATCCAATGATAGCTGCCTGAGTGAAGAACCCCCCGACGAAGAAAAATCACACCGTGACATAGAAATAAACGTGTTAACTAAAGGAATTGGAAATCCAACTGAAGAATATAAGAATGCAGATAAAGAGGAAATAGAGGTGCTACAGGCAAAAGATAAGAACATACCCCAAGGTCTGGCACCTTTAGAGGATCTTTTTGATTTCGATGACGTAGCGAAAAAACCCACCATAGAGCACTCAGACACTGATGTCGAGGAATGCAACATAGGCACTAAAGATAAGCCTAAGATGATTAAACTGGCTAAGTCCTTACCCACAGACATGAAAAAGAAATACATTGACTTATTTAAGGAATTCATTGATGTGTTTTCCTGGAGCTACGAGGACTTAAAGGCCTATGACACGAACATCATACCGCACAAAATACCATTGAAAGAGAATCAAAAACCCTTCAGACAGAAACTTCGCAGAATTAGCCCGAAAAAACTGCCTACAGTTGAAAAGGAGATAAAAAAAATGTACGAGGCAGGGATAATTGTACCTGTGAGGTTTTCTGATTGGGTCTCAAACCTTGTAGCTGTGAGAAAGAAAACAAGTGAGATTAGACTGTGCATTTATTTCAGGAACCTTAACAGAGCCTCACTTAAGGACAATTACCCTTTGCCAAAGATGGAACACATTCTACAGTGGGTAGTAGGCTCAAAAAGGATCTCCCTATTAGATGGTTTTTCAGGCTATAACCAAGTTTTAGTACTCCCAAAATACCAACTCAAGACTGCTTTCACCACTCCATGGGGCACTTTTGTGTATGTAAAAATGCCTTTTGGACTGATGAACGCTGGTGCAACCTTCCAACGAGCAATGGACATAGCCTTTTCAGAGGAAATAGGGCACTTCATTTTCATATATCTGGATGACATAATAGTCTATTCCAAGACTGATGAGGAGCACCTAAAACATCTAAGAAGAGTTTTTGAGAAATGTAGAAGGTTCGGTCTGTCATTAAATCCCAAGAATGTATTCGGGCTGCAAGAAGGTAAGCTTCTTGGCCATATTATATCAGAGAAGGTAATTAAGATAGACCTACAGAGAGTTGAGGGAATACTACAGATCACACACCTGAGAAACATTAAAGAGTTACAGTCCTTTATTGGAAAAATTAACTTCCTAAGGAGGTTTATTCCCAACTTAGCTGAGCACCTTAGGAATATGACTAACATGCTGAAAAAAGGTGTAGGGGTTAAGTGGACTGTGGAGGCTAAAAAATATTTTGAATCTGTTAAACTTGTACTCACCTGGGCTCCTATCCTAATCAGCCCAGATTTCTCAAAATATTTCCTGATATTTTCATTTTTCCTCCGAGCATATAGTGGCTGCAGTTCTGCTGCAGAAGAATCCAGAGGGGATGGAACAGCCCATTGCTTTCTTCAGCAAAGCTCTGAGGGATGCACCCTTAAAATACAACATAATGGAAAAACAAGCCTATGTCGTAGTTAAGGCCTTGAAAGACTTTAGGGTGTACATACTGCATTCCCACATCATAGCCTACGTGCCAAACATAGTGGTTAAAGAAATTTTGTCCCAAGATCTTGATGGAAGGAGGGGAAAATGGATTGTTGTAATATTAGTGTATGACCTGGAAATAAAACCCACAAAACGAATCAAAGTTCAGGGCTTAGCTCAACTGATGGCTGAATCAAACTTGCAAGCCCTCGACATTAACATGGTGGATGCCTTGGATGAGCAGGAAGGATTTCCCAATCCTACTATTGAGGAAAAATTTCAAAACTCCCCTTGGTATTTTGATATCCTGTATGTGCTCACAAACCTCAATGCCCCTCCTGAACTATCAAAGATTAAGGCCTGATTCCTAAAGCTAAAAGCCAGAAACTATTGCATACTGAATGAATGCTTATACTGGAAAAATGCAAATGGTCTATTGCTTAAATGTTTGCCTAAAACTGAAGCAGAGAGGGTTAAACAGGAGTTCCATGAAGGAGAGTGTGGAGGCCACTTAAAATGGAAAGCCGCTGCTAAAAAAATACTCAGAGCTGGCTATTACTGGCCTACACTTTTCAATGACATCCATAAAATGATAATTGCCTGCCATAAGTGCCAGATTTTTTAGGGAAAAAGAAAGTTCCTCCCTTTACCATTACAACACATTACTGTTGAGGAACCCTTTTTGCAATGGGGCCTAGATTTCATAGGAGAAATACACCCTGCTTCTTTTGCACAACATAAGTGGATCCTTACAGCCACAGACTACTTCACAAAGTGGATAGAGGCCATACCTTCTAGGAATGCCATAGATGTTGTTATCATTAAGTTCCTATAAGACCACATCCTCTCTAGATTTGGCTGCCCAAGAAAAATAATCACTGATAACACTGCTGCTTTTGGATCCAAGAAAATTATTGATTTTTGTCACAGGTATCAAATAGCACTCGGTCATTCAACTGCTTATTACCCACAAGGTAATGGGTTAGCTGAATCATCAAACAAGAGCTTGGTGACCATCATCAAAAAGCTGCTTGAGGAGAACAAAAAGTCATGGCATAACAAATTAGTGCATGCTTTGTGGGCTGACAAGCTTACAACGAAGAATTCCATTGGCATGTCACCATATCAGCTTTTCTATGGAACAGAGGTAGTGTTTCCTACCAGCCTTGGGGTACCAGTGATCAAATTAGTCCAAGAGATCCAGACAGAAGAGGACAGTATGGTAAGGAGGATAAATCAAACAATTCATCTCCAACAAACCAGAGAAGAGGTCTATAACAGAGCTCTGAAATTTTAGGAAAATATTAAGAAGTTATTTGACAAGGGAACAAAAGCTTCTGACTTCAAAATTGGAGATAAAGTTTTAAAGTGGGACTCTAGGAGAGAAGACAAAGGAAAGCACGACAAATTTGACAGTTTGTGGCAAGGTCCATACATCATACAGGCCACTGTGGGTCCAAATGCCTTTTTTCTACAAGAGCTTGATGGTACAGAGCTGTTTGGGGGTCCTGTCAATGACAGGATGCTCAAGCATTACTACTGCTAATTTCCGATTTCCAGTTTTCATTTCCATTGTAAATACCATTGCTGCGTTTATTTTTCAAGAAAAAGAGAAAATGTTTCAAAAAAAACAGAAAGAGATGTTTAGACATGCTCAAAAATTGAACCTCAGAAGTGCAACGATTGGCTCTAACATGATCAAAACCTGAGCCAAAATAAGTGAAGGCAGTTAGTTCTAATATGCCTAAAATCTGAACTAGCGCTGAAAAAAAAATATCAGCTCCAACAAGCCCAAAACCAAAGCTGAAATGAAGAGGAAAGTGACTCTAACAAGCTCAAGACTCGAGTCACGAAGAAGAGAAGGATGCTTCAAAATTTCAGATTTCAAGCCTTCGAAATTTTGTTTCCAAGTTCCTGCAATTTCAGTCCATGTGCAACTGTATTTATGCCTTGGATCCACAGCAAACTAGACTGTCTAATCCTAGTTTGACTGTTGTTAAATTTCTGTTGTAGAATGTAGAGATGAAATCTGCTAAACAATTTAATCCTAGCAGATATTAGATTAGGTAGAGAAACTATGAGGCAAACAATTTAATCTGGTCTCATGGAGTGATAAGGGTAGAATTAGATTAGTTTGTTTTCTTCTTTCAATAAAAAAAAAAAATGATGAAGAAGGTCTGCAAATTCAAATGCACCTTGAAGAAAAAATGTTAGGATTGTAGGATGGGTAGGTAGATTGTTTGGGAATGTTTTCCGCTGATTAATCATGTTTGTAACAGCTGAATCCAAGAAGGAAAATGGTTCTAAGATTAGGCATCTAGCCTACTCCAAAGATTTATTCTCTGAATTCTTGACTCCTTCAAGAAGAAACCATCCCCATGTGGAGCCACTGTTAGCCACCTATGAATTTTTTGGCAAAGCAAACAGGTGGCTAAATTATTTTCATGAGCCTTCAAGAGATACATTTCCTATGAAAATATCTCATCCTTGAAGCCTCTATGTGCCCTTTACCTTTGAAAATATCCTCACTGTCTGTGAAAAATTCTGCTCAGAAAGGCCTCCATTTGCCCCTTTGTGTCTCTGCAAATTTCCAATTTTAACCCTTTTTTCCCATTTTCAAAGTTTTCCCTTTAATCCCCAAAAATCCCTCCTGAGTCTTCCAAACCATCTAATTCCCCCTTTAAACCAAGTGAAATACCTTCACTTGATTTTAAATCCCCTTGTTACCTCTTCCGAAAGCCTCTTTTTAGCCTTAAAAGCTCTGTTTCTAAGCTAAAAAGCCCATTTTTATTATAAAACGGGCTTAGCCCCTTTTCGGCCAGCCCCTAACCACTTCCCCCCATAAAATCGACCGCTAATACCAAGAACTAACGCATATGGAGCTTATCGCATGGGAAGTTCAGAGCAGAGCGCATTTTCTTTGTAAAGTTAAAATCTCTGATGCGATGGTGTATTTGACTGTCGGCTTTTGATACAATCTCCACCGTTGATTGGAATAGATCCAATGGTCATTGCAAGTCTCACTGCGCCTGCCTCTCCCCTTTGTTACCCCTCTGATTGCATGCCAACCGTCAATCTACCAACCTGATCTAACGGCTATCGCGTAATCGGAACACCGCCAATCGCACCAATCCCGCACTGCTGATCCCTCCCGATTGGTGCGCCCCGATTGAATCTCCGCCGTTAAATCCCTTAGATCCAATGACCCTGATTTCTTCTCATTCTGCCCCATTTCCCCGATTGGTCACCCTCCAACCCAATCACAACCGTCGATCCCTCGTAGATCTGACGGTCCAGAGCCAATCGCAACCATTGCCCATTAGAGTTCTACTCACCCTCGCTCCCCTCCGATTAGATCACAGTCGTCCATCCCTTATGATCTGACGGCTCGCATGCCTCTCGCCCACTAACCATATTCTCCGCCTGTGCATCTCCTCCGTAGATCTCAGCCGTTCATCCTCAGATCGGACGACCCACAATGAAACCGCCATCTGTTTGACCCCACCTTTACTGACCCTGCATGTCCCTCAGATCGCGCTCCCCCATCACCATCGGATCTCGCGAGCCCAAATCCAATGGCCCACAACTATATCGTGCAGTTTGGGCGTCCGAAGTTTAACATTTCAAATTCACGCGATATGGGCGGTTTCCCAAAGCCACGTGTCAGTTGAAGACCCATATTGCGTTGAAAAAGTGAAAACCGCCTTCCAACCTTCTAGCCATGCAAAAACAGTGGTTTTGTATCCCAAAACCACTCCCCCACTTTTATTTCCCGAAGTTCATTAACCGATCCTGACCATTGATCTGCTTTTATCAACGGCCCTCATTGCATCTCGCGTTCCCTTCATATTTTCCATCACGCGACCTCGGCACTCAATCAGATCATCGTAGTCGTCGATCTCCTCCTGAGATCTGATGGTCCAAATCAAATCGCCCTCCACCATGATCGGGTCTCACCATTTAGACTCATTCCATATGTTTTCCATTGCATTTTCGCCCATCCCCTTTGTACTTCGTTCAAAGGTCAAATTTTTATATTTTGCATTAAACATTATATCATCCCGCCAAACATTAAAACTTTAATGTTTTATATTAAAGTTTTTCGTTTCGCCCAAACTTCCAAAGGTCATTTCATAAGTTCACCTCCACCGTCAATCATCGCCTCCTGCCCTGATCGAACGGTCCACGTGCATATCTCCACCAAACCTTCATCAATTGCATTTTTCACCATTATTCTGCATTTTTCCACCGTTTACCTTGCATCCACCATCGCCACCATGTTGCACTGCCATCATCACAGCATTCCACTACATCCATCCTCCCATGCATGGATTTCTTAACAGTTTGTGTGTTTTGCAGGTGTACAGGCGGTGAGAACCTCCGTTGCTCACAGTCACTATTATAGTGACACAGAGCACAAAGAAGGTTATTTTATGAGCTTTATATTGCAACAGAAATGTTTGGGAAGGTTTCTACAGGAAAGATTTCATTAAAGTACAGTGTTCGGCCCTGTTAAACCTCTCCAACATCATTAAAGCTCAATTTTCACAGACAGAGACAGTTGACGAAGCAGCAAAGAGTATCAGTGGATAATCAGAGAGTTTAATTCCTGTAATTGAATATTTTAAGCTCTGATTCATTGTTTAAAAGGAAAATGTACCAGATTGAAGAACTCATGATTAATAAAGGAGGCCTACAGAGGCCTAACGCACAGAAAACAATATCATTAGTGTTTCACATAAGCAGAAGTTTCCTCCTGGAAGAAGACACAGTACCCATACTGTCATTATTCTACATCGCGTTCCTAAGCGGATTTCCTCCCTGACAGAGCAACCCTATGCTACCAGATCATTTGTTATGCAGCATGGCAAAACCCAAAGTCGTTCATCTGCATTTTTGTTTACTCACCAGAGTACTGCAGAGTACTACGACCAAAGTACCTCAAGAACATACCTGGAGTAAATTTTAGCCTGTCGAAGACCACTCTTTCGTCCAAAGAGTACCAAAAATCAATGCATATATATTAAGACAGAATGGGCCTCGACCCTCTTCTTCTACTTTGTTTTAATGTTTCATTTAATGTTTCATCTACCTCCTCTGTCTCTCTTTCAGCTATAAAACTCATGAAGAAACTCATTGTAAGGTTGTTGATCGGATATCTGTGAAATGTAAGCCATTTCTCTTGAGATATAGTTCTCTGTGTAAAGTTGTAAGATAGGCTGAGGAAGATGTTTTCAGACTGAATATCAAGTTGTTGGCAATGTTGTACATGACTGGTGTTGCTCTTTAATATGACAAGCACATTTCTTTGGATCCTGATTTAAAGCAGCGGTGATGTTTTTCTATCTCTGTCTTTGTTTTCCTTTGTAATTCATCACATTTCAATTCTTCTGGTATGCATCAGAAATCTGGCATAGGATTTACCCTTGCATGGTACCCTATGTTTCTACTCTCCCTACCTTCGATGTTTTCTATTGTATGTGTTATCTGAGTACTGATTCAAGTTAATTTAACCAGTGTAGTGGCTATAATTTACTACTAGCTGATGTATGAATTAATGAATCTGTGCTTAGATGTTCTTGTTGGGTTTTAATTGAAAGAATTGGGATACTGGGAATTTAGAATGCCGATTCTGCCTCACTAGGGTCCTTTTCAATTAATTGAACCTTTCTAAGTTCCCTTAGGTTGGACGCTGAAGAATTGAAAGTTCAAAGTCTTTCTATGATCTCAGGTTTTCACCTTTGTGTTTAAATCTTTAATGTTCCCTTTGTCTGAAGAGTTAACCTTTTTAGGAGTTGGATCACAGGTGTCTAATGGCATGTCCTGTCCCTGGACCTAATTCCTAAGAGGTCATCTTAGAGGTTTCCTTGCCTTTCACCTTCCTTCTTACCATTTCATATCACACTATCATCTTTAAGATCCAATGCTTTAAATGACTAGCCCAACTAAAAGCTTGAATACTGAATAGCAAGTAAACCCTTTCTTGACTCCATTTCCCAATGGTCTCGAGTGTTCTCTGAAATCACCTCTCCTTTGCCTAAAATCCTCTTTGCTCATCCTCTGTCTTGTATTGAAACCTTCATTCCCAATTCCCAACAACCAAACAACCAAACCCGTGCCTATAACTAGCCTAATATCTTAACATTTAAACTTCAAAGACTCATACCATTTTCTTATATAGAGAGATCCCTCTCTGGACCCAGGAGGGCTAGATCCGGAGGTCTGAAATTGGTTCTAATGTTGTCTCATCTTTTGGTATTACCAAACTTGCCAAAACATGGGAACCCCAACAAACCCCACCTCCTTTCCCTTCGCTCCTATTCACTCAAAGGGGCATTTCCTTCATTCAAGGAATATTTCAATGTTATTGGTTCTAAAGGCATTTCTCGGCATGTAATAGATTTTAAATAAAGAAAAAGCGACAGTCAAGGGCCGAGAGCTAAAATGAGACAAAGATTTCTAAAACAGCAGGAAAATAGGGACCTGCACTTCAAATTGCTTATTTTTCATTCATCCACTGTATCAGTGAATCTGCCAAAGTGGTCAAACATATTGCTGTTCCTTATTTTCAGAGGCAGATTGTTGGTTTTCTTTTCCATATTCGGATTTCAGTTTTTCAGCTGTTAAAATAGCTCCCTTTTTCTGTGGATCTATGTTCCCACATTTTAGTCTATTTAATGTAATTGAAAATCATTTGTAAAGTAGTCTGTAAGTCAGCAAGTAAGGGAATAGTGTGGAAAATGAGGAGGATGCTCTGCGCTCCATTGTAAACAGCTTTGGACAGGGAATTAATAAAGAATGAAGCTCTGATTTTTGGGATCCATGTGGTATGAGTTTTAGAAATTTTTCTCTCCTTTGTGTTCATGTGTAATTTTTTATGTGTACCATTCATTCATAGACATCTCTGGTTGAATGCTTTCAAGATGGAAAGGTAGAATCCATTTTTTATGCTCTGCCTTGGGAAATAATTCAATACTCTCTGTCTTTCTTCTGTTTGAAAAGGATCCATTTTTTATGCCCTTTTTAGCTCCTCACCAGTCTTACCATCTCATCATTTTTCAACCTTAATTGCTAAAATTTCCTGCCTACCTTGCCCCACCGAATACCCTGTATCCTGATTTAATTCCCCAGTTTCGAACTGTCCCATTTGTCCCACACATCCCTAAAAAATTCATTCATTTCATTAAAACATTTTCCCATTCTTATACCTAGCCTAAAATCAGTTCATGATTGCACTTTGTTGAATATCTTTTCATGGAGAAAGCCCTCTCTTGACCTTGTAGGGCTAGCTACAATGTTGAGCGTGGTTAATATGTTACCCTGATTTGCCTTTTTTCAGCCTGAGGTTCAGATTAGGCAATAACACTTCTGGCGACCATACTGGGGAGTGATCTGACTGTCTTCGAGCTCATATTCTCGGCACTTTGAAAGTTTTATTCTGTTTTGAAGAAGGTCATAGTCTGGCCCTGTGTGAATAAAGAATTTTCAAACCTCGGCCTAAGGTTAAACCCTGGTTCTTGAGAACGCGACGATCCCTTACAAATAAGTAAAAAGCTTTGTTCTGTTGCCAGCGGAGTAATATCAGTAGGACCCAACCATTGAGTTAACGTAAGGAGTTAAGCGCCAAACCACAGTGAAAAACCTGAGTTAAAGCGCAGTTTATTTACCAAAAGCGGGTTTTGGAAACCAAAACCACCTTTGTCACGCCGCTTTTGGCTCGGAGCAAAACCACGCCAAAAAAACACGATCCAGTAATATTTGGGCACATCATCACCCAAATACCACCCATATCGCGCAACTTTCATGTGTTAAACCTCGGCCTTTGAAAAAACACGAAATTTACGAGGATTGTCCGATCTGGAGAGCCTTAGATCTGATGGCAATCGCGTAGTGAAGTGCACGAGCAATAAATCGAGGTATGGTCCGGCAATTTGATATTATTTAATGTTTATTTAATTCATAAAAAGGTGGAATATGGATGCGTGGGGCCCCATTGAATGAAACTTATGTCGCGTTAAAATGGTTTATGTTATAAGTTCGAAGGTTGGTGTTTTTTTAAAAGAATCATGACATTGTTATAATTTGATATTACAACTGGAGTAAGGTTTACTCAAGTATTTTAATGTGTTCCCATATATCACATTAAACTTTAAAGATTTGCTTGAGAGATTTGAATGTTATTGCAAGGCGAACATTGTTAAAGCGCTTTGGAAAGGAATACAATTACAAGCCCTTATTCCAAAGTCATAATACATTTCTGGTATCAGAGCATAAAAACAAATCACCCCAATAATATTTTCCCGTGTACATTCATGGACTCTGGAAGATGATGTTCAGAGTTTGCTAGGCTGAAATAAATATTGTATAGTATAAATTTAACCACATTGGCTTCAAGAAGATACACAAGGGCCAATCCTGATCCAAATCCTCCCCATGTGTTTGAGAATCCAAATCTAATTCCAAGAATTGTTAGAAGACAAGAAGGATCACTAAGTCCTAGACCTATATTCAAATCCCATACTTGGCCTAGTGAGTGGTTCTTTGTAGAAGATCTTTCTTTTGATGAGAGTTTTGATCTTTCTTTGTTTAGAAATAAGTCTCAAACTGCACTTGATGACACAGTTTTAGATCCAGAATTCCTTGTAGATATTGAAGTTCAAAGGGAAAATACATCAATTGATGATTATATTCTGAATTCCCCTCAGTCATCTATCACTATAACTAATATCCCTGAGCCTTCAGAGTCATCAGGAACATCATTCCCTCCTCCTAATTCATCAGCATTCCCATCAGTCAATTCTCAGTTATCATCTCCTCCATCAACGCCTCCCTTAAATTCTAGTAGCACAAACACTGTTGTAAATCCACCTCGAGTCATGGCTACCCAGTATGTACCCCTGGTTTTACCTCAGAATCTGAATGATATGCCTGCTGATTACCAATGTAAAATTCCTATCTTTGATGCCACTCAAAACATTATAGCCCAGCAGCATGTTGATAAGATGAATGACTTTTTTGATCTTCATGAGGTAGAGGAAAATAATGTAACTACAAGGTTGTTTGTCCAAAGATTTGGAGGTGAAGTTAGAAAATGGTTCAGAGCCTTACCAGCAGGCTCTATTCGCACTTTACAGGAGTTACACACACAGTTCTTAGACCGGTGGGAGCTAAAGAAAAACCCACTCCAAATTTTGTCTGAATATGAGAATATTAAAATAAATGTGGGTGAAACTATACAGGATTATTGTCTAAGATTCAATGTTGTATATAATGCTATTCCAACTAACCTGAAACCTCATGTGGGATTAGCCTTGCTCAAATTTCTAGATGGTTTCGATGTTGATATGGCATATCAGCTGCGAGAAAGAGATCCTTCTACTCTTGAAGACATGTAGAAGATGGCAGTAAGTGTAGAAGCCAATCTGCTAGCTAAAAGAGCTCGAACCAGAGCTAAAAAAAGAGTCATTGTGAAAGAAGATGCGTCTCCTTCAGATAGCAAGATGGATACTTTGATCTGAATTGTGGAAAATATGGTTGGTCGATTAACCATTTCAGATAGACCTGAACCTCAAATCGGGAATCTGAATTTCAGAGGACAACAGTCACAACTCAGAATTAAACAGAGAGAACAGAGAACACAGGACCAAGCAGCACCACAACAGCAGATCAAAACTCCATTGCAGCAGAATTACGTTCAAGGAACAGAGACAGATGAGGATGATGATCCTCTGATTGAAGCCAACCATTTCTTCACCGCCGATGGTGTGCCAATTTTTCTCACTGCAGACGAAGAATACACAGTGACTGCAAACATTTGAAAGGACAGAGATTTTATTTTGGCCAATGATGCAGTGTTAGAAGAAGATTCCAATGACTATCAAAGAGGGTACATGAACGTTTTATCAGCACAACAAAATCAGTACTCTTTGAGGAACAGAAATGTTCCAACTAGTCCCATTCAAAAGAGAAAAGAGCTCCAAATGAAGAAAAATTCTCAAAAGAAAGGGAAAGAGCCAGTCGACCCTTCCTCCAGCAAAACATCTTCAGCGATTAACAGCCCAAATGAGAAGAAATAACAGAGCGCGGCAAAGGAGCAAGCAGAGAAGAAAGATCCTCACATTAAAGAGGTAGAAAAAGTCCCTTTCTTTAATTTGGAGAATGAAATTTCTAAGCTAAAAGTGTCCATGCCCTTGACTGAGTTGGTGAAAAATAGCAATTATAAAATTCAGGTGTCTAGAATTTTGCAAATAGACTCTGTTTCAGATATGGTAAATGTTGAAGATGATTACCCTGAACTCATCTTTGGTCTAGCCACAGAAGATCAATTTGAAAAGTTAAGTCCCTCCCTTTTACCTGAGTCTTAGATTACATGAGTTCATCTTGCATAATGCTATGTTGGATTCTGGAGCCTCACATAATTTGATGCCCAAGGCCATCATGGAGAAGTTAGGACTTGATATTACTCGTAAATACCATGATTTGTATTCTTTTGACTCAGGTAGGGTCCATTATATTGGCCTTATAAAAGACTTGGTAGTATCTTTATATCAAATACCATCCAAGAATGTTTTGGTGGATTTTGTTGTTGCCGATGTTCCACCACGATTTGGAATGCTTCTATCTAGGTCTTGGGGTGCAAAACTTAAAGGAACCATGCAGCTTGAATTCTCTTATGCCACCATTCTCGTGTTTTGACAGTTGATAAAATTATATAGGGAGAAGAAAATGAAATATATGATCACTAGCAAAGAGAAGCCAGTTAATCACCCCATTAATGTAGTCCACACAGATTTAGAGTCTTTTGTATTATATTCAGATGGTGGTTTAGATGATGAGAATGTTCAGTTGGTACAAGTAGATGAAATACCTAAGATTTTAGAGAATTTTAGGGAAGTCCTCAAAAAGGAGAAAGATAAATCAGAAAGCACTTATGAGCTTCCTTCCTGCCAACAACAAAAAGACAGTGAATAGTAGAAAGATGCAGAAATCAGTCAAGATAAAGTGGAGAAAGAAGCAAAATTTCAGCATCTACAAGAAGAAGAAGAAGGCCTTTGGAGTATGGACTTTGATGGAGCTGTTGGTAAGGACGGAGCTGGTATAGGAATATGGATCCAGAGCCCTGTTTTCCAGCCTAAAAAGGTTCCTAGTAATGTTAGAGTATGTGCTTGTAATTTGGCTTTTGACTGCTCTAACAATGAAGCAGAGTATGAAGCTTTGATTGCAGGTCTGAAGATTTTGAAGCTTAATGCAAAGAGGATTTCTGTCTATGGAGATTCAGAACTGATAATCAAACAGGTAAAAGGAGAGTACCAAGAAAAAAATCCACGGTTGAGGGCATACAGAAATGCAGTCTTGGATATCTTAAAGAAATTTCCTGAGTACACTTTGACAACAGTACCCAGAATGCAGAATATTATTGCTGATTCTCTTGCCACTACTGCAAGTAACTTGAAAATTCCAATGAATTCCAGCAATAAGTTTGAGGTTTATGTCAAACATAGGTCTGTTGTTCCTGACAATCTAAGGTATTGGCAAGTGTTTTGGGATGACAATGAGATCAATGCTTTTTTGCAAAGTGAAGGGAAATTCAAAGATACTCCCACAGAAGGTGACTATGAGGTTGATGATCAAGAAATGGAAGCAAATCAGATGGACATATTGCAGCTGAAAGACAATGTCATTCCTAGAGGCCTCATACCTTTAGAGGAGCTTTTTTATTAGGACGATGTTGCTAATAAACCAAGCTTGGTGCCTACTGAGAAAGGAGTTGAATATGTGAATCTTGGAACACCTAACAAGCCCATGTTTGTGAAGTTGTCAAAAGCATTGTCCCCTAAGGTAAAGGAAAAGTATGTTAAATTGATTTTTGAATTTTCTGATGTATTTGCATGGGATTATTCAGATTTGAAGGTGTATGAAAAAAACATAATTCAGCATACTATTCCCATCAAGCCGAATCAGAAACCATTTAGACAGAAGCTGAGAAGAATAAATCCGAAGCTGCTGCCATCCATTGAAAAAGAGGTAAACAGATTGTATAAAGCTGGTATCATTGTTCCTATTCGATTTTCTAACTGGATCTCAAATTTGACCCCGGTACGTAAGAAGACAAGAGAGATAAGGTTGTGCATAGATTTTCGGAATCTGAATAAAGCATCCTTAAAGGATAATTATCCACTTCCGAAGATGGACCATATTCTGTAGAGAGTAGTTGGAGCATCTAGGATGTCACTACTTGATGGCTACTCAGGCGACAACCAGATTTTGGTGCATGAGAAAGACCAAGACAAAACTACCTTCACAACACCCTGGGGAACTTTCCAGTATGCCAAAATTCCATTTGGACTGAAAAACGCTGGAGCCACTTTCCAGCGAGCAATGGAAATTGATTTTTCCAAAGAAAAGGATGTTTTTCTTGTTGTTTATTTGGATGATCTAACAGTATTTTCTGGTTCTGATGATGAGCATTTGCACCATTTGAGGGTTGTGTTTCAGCGATGCAGAAAGTTTGGGATTTCTCTTAACCCAAAGAAGAGTCTCTTTTCCATGGATGAAGGCAAGCTGCTGGGGCATATCATCTCTAAATATGGTATCCACATTGATCCATCTAGAGTAGAGGAAATTCAGCACATATACCTTCCACAGGATAAAAAGGAGATCTAAGCATTCAATGGTAAGATGAACTTCCTGCGCCGATTTATACCCAATGTGGCTAAACATTTGAGAGAAATGACCAATATGTTGAAGAAGGATAGCACTGTCAAATGGAGTGAGGAAGATATCAAGTCATTTAATCTGGTAAAGTTTGCTTTTTCCAATGCCCCAGTCTTGATTAGTCCCGACTATACTCAATATTTTATTATTTTTTCATTCGCTTTAGAGCATACTATGGCTGCTGTTTTGATGGAAAAGAGAGATCAGATTGAAAAGCCAATTGCCTTTTTTAGTAGGACTATTAGAGATGTTGCTTTGAGGTATAATATTATTGAGAAACAAGCAATGGATCTCATAAAGGCACTGAAGGATTTTAGGGTCTATATTCTACATTCACATACTATAGCATATGTTCCTAATGCTGTAGTTAAGGATGTGTTGAAGCAAACTGATCCCGAAGGTCAAAGAGGTAAATGGATAGCAGCAATGTTGGAGTACGATTTGGAGATCAAACCCACAAAGTTGATCAAAGGACAAGGTTTGGAAAAGCTAATGGCCCAATCAAATCTGCGTGCCTTGGATATAAACCTTATAACAGCATTGTCAGAGGATGAAGATGAAGGTTTGCTTGTTCCAATTTCAGATATTTTTATACAATCCCCATGGTATTCAGATATTTTTTATGTTCTTCAGCATCTTTCACCACCTCCAGGGATGTCTAAAAGCAAAGGTAGATCTCTGAAACTTAAATCTGCTAAATACTGTATTTTAAACAGTGCTCTTTATTGGAAAGATCCAGGAGGTATTCTGCTCAATTGTTTGGTTGAAGAAGATGCTCAGAAGGTAACACATAACTTTCACAAAGGTGATTGTGGTGGTCATTTGTTTTGGAAGACTACAAATAACAAAGTGTTGAGAGCAGGATATTATTGACTCACGTTATTTTTAGATTTGTATAAAATGGTGACGAGTTGTCATGAATGCCAAATTTTCCAAGGAAAAAGGAAACTGCTTCCTCTTCCTTTGAAACCAATTGTAGTAAATGCTCCTTTTCAGCAGTGGGGACTCGATTTCATAGGAGAAATCCATCCCGCATCATCAGAATAGCATCGATGGATATTGATAGGTATGGATTACTTTACTAAATGGATCGAGGCCATCCTAGCAAGGCAAGCTACAGATACGGTAATTATTAAATTCCTAGAATCGAATATTTTATCTCGTTTTGGCTGCCCTTACAAAATTATAACAAAAAACGCAGCAGCATTCAAGTCTAAGAAAATGGTGGATTTATGCGACAAATATAATATCGTGTTGGGTCATTCAACAGCGTACTAACCACAAGGAAACGGCCTGGCAGAATCATCGAATAAATCTTTGATAAATATAATCAAGAAAATGCTAGAGGCGAACAAAAGAAACTGGCATCAAAAGCTCGTCAATGCATTGTGGGTAGACAGAGTTAGCAGCAAGAAATCCATAGGTATGTCACCTTTTGAATTGGTTTATGGTAATGATGTTGTCTTTCCTACATCTCTTACAGCTCCAGTTATGAGATTAATGCAAGAATTTGGTAGTGAATACGATGACAATCAGCGAAGGATCAATCAGATGATCCACCTTCAGAAAACAAGAGAGGAAGTGTCACAGAATGCTATTCAGTTGCAGGAGAAGATAAAGAAGATCTACGAACGAAAGACCAAGGCAGAAAAGTTTCATTTGGATGATGTGGTGTTGAGATGGGATGCAAGAAATGAGGACAAAGGGAAGCATGGTAAGTTCGACAACCTATGGAAAGGACCATACAGGATTTCAGCATACAAGGGATAGAATGCTTTCTTGCTTTTAGAAATGGATGGCCAAGATTGCCCTAGAGGAGCAGTGAATGGTAGACTTTTGAAGCACTACCATTGTTGAAGATAATAGACTAGAAACTATGTCACCATCATTGTAAATACCATGTTATTTTTGGTCAGAGTTCAAGTACACAGTCATTGAAGTTTGGGGCTCGAGGTGAAGGCTATAAAACTTAAATAATATGTGTATGGTTTGGTTTTATTTCAGTTTTCAGTCTTAGTCTTGAGTCAGAATCAGTCTACATAGTGTCATTTTTCAATATTTTTTATTCCATGCTCAATGGATAAGGCTACTTGGTCTACGGTGTTCTTGGCACCTCCAAGGAGCTACCATCCCCATTGGAGACAATGTTAGTGTCAGTCTAGTCATACTTCCATCAGTGATCAAAACTGCTCTTTTGCATTCGCATATTAGGAGTCCCATATCATAAATTTTCACCATTCCGTAGGTCATGGATTCACTGATGGTAGTGATTTCTCATCAGTTTTCCCTCATGTGAAACTTGCTGATTCTCCTCTCTATGGTCTTTAGTCATGAGTTACTTTCACTTTCTGAGTCATGTTAGTAGGTCATAGGATGGGTCTCATTAGGTGCTAGGATCTCACCATCATCAAATTAATGAGTCAAGTGTCAATAAATATCAGCAAGGTTATGAGTAAGTCAATAAACTCAAAGTCACAACACCTGGGAAGATTAAGGAAATGTTTTATTCATTTTGATGTAATTTTGACCTCAAAACCATGTTTTGAGGTGAAAACATGATACTTTACTTTAAATTATCATCTTTATGTAATTTTATGTCATCATATGTAATAAGTCACACTTTAGAAGCTGTTATCTCCACAAAGTTACCGCCCTGCCCTTCAGAAAGGTTTTCCACAGCATTTTCAATTTCAAATCATGTTCTAAGTATGTCCATTAGAAAGATCCCGGAAAGAGCTTTCCAACGGTATATTACACTCTCAAAACTGACTCTTGGATCGAAATTTAAGCCTAAGTGAACAAAATCCTCTATACCCTAACCCTTCCCCTTTTTCCCTCCTTCCCCTTAAACTTTATATTATTAAAGTTTAATATTTTCTTTTATAAAACCCCTTTTTCCCCATCCGATGGAAAATTGCATTATTAAAATACTTTAAACACATATGCGATTTAATAACCCCTTCCCCTCCATGCCTTTTAACTTTATAATAAAGCTTAAGGTTTTATTATAATCCCCGTCGTTCCAAACCCTTCCCTTCCCCGATTTCATCGCAACAATTAACATATGCACTCCGATTTGGCCCTCGTGTTTGTTGTAGCTCCTAGAGATAGCCTTGAGTTGCCAAAGACCAGTGCCTAGGACTTCTTAAACAGTAAAGAGTATAAAGTACATTTCAGGCTCATTATCAGCTTAGGACTCTCTACCTTTTCAGCTTGTGCAAAGCGTTATCATATGAATGGGACCAAACTACTTTGAGATTCAGCAAGATATAAAGATACTGCAGAGGCAAGAAGGGAATCTTCAATACATGTATACTTCAGACAACTTAGAGACAGCTTTCATCAAGGAGGGCCAGTTCTTCAATGGTATATAGGTATTTTACTGAAAGGTGTTTGATGCGCAGAAAGTGAGAGGAGAATACTAATTACCGATGGAATGATACTCGGAAAACATATTTCAACATCATATGGGCTTAAAAACTAAGAATCCATTCATGTTAATCAGTTCTGGAAGAACAGCATCCCATGATATTTAATACAGAGGAAATACAAATGAAGTGTTAGGCGGAACGACATATTACGCATGGGCCATATTTAAAGCGACATAGAACAGTCAAGTATGAGTACCAAACAGTGATAAATTCATACCCAAACTGGCGAGTCACTCGCATTCCAAAGCATAATATAAAGAAATTGGAGACAGTGAAGTAAACAATGAGACAATGTTACAAAGAAAGAATCACACGGACCATATAACATCAAGACTAGAATCCTCACATATGAGTAGAACTTCTCTTCGCTGAGACCCCACAGGCTCTGTGTATTTGTATTGATAATTCCACAACGAGCATACAAAATTCTTTACACTGCGAGTTGCTTCAGAAAATTTGGAACCTGGTATTCTCATCGATCTTCCTTATATAGACCTCTTCCTATCTCAGCGAGAAGATATTTGTGAGAAAATATCTTCTTCGCATGACCAAAATCTGTTAAAGGTCCTTATCAGAAAAACAAAAATTATGATGAGGAATAAGGCCTCTCATCATGGATAGTCAGGCACTTGGCCATTTTCAAAATAGGAAATTAAACAAAAGTCTGGTAACAGTAAAATGCTGGAGTGGAGTAAGCAGCCCAGTTGAAACTTAAAAGTAACTAATTCAGTAAAAAGTAAATGGGCCGCTGAGGCCGAATCATGAGTTGACATGATTTCATAGGTGTGGAAGGGTCAAGGCCGTTGCTGATGCTGATGGTGGGATGTTCGCTCATGAGCTGGCGATCTGGACGGCGAACTGAGCGCATCTTTGCCGGCTGCTCTATGAAGTAAAAGCATCGGGTAGAACCTTTTCTCAGGGACATAGCATGAAAATGAAAGCTTTTAAATAATCTGTCCTTTTCTGAAAGTAAATCCCATTAGGATTAAACCTGGAGGGCATAGTTCTCTTGTGCATTGTACTCTCTGTTTTCCAATTTTGAATTTGAATTTAAAATCTTTCGTGCCAGACACTGAATTCATAGGTCTTCGACTAATACTCTTTGCTTCGTCATTGATGTCTTCATCCGCAGAAATCTTCTCCTTGAATGATTTTGAAGGGTTTGGTGGATTTTGAACCCTATTTCTTCCATGGATGTCATGTCGTGGCAGCTCCCGGGGCTTTTCTTCATAATTGCAGCTTCTGTAGAGTAGCCCTTCGATGTGCTCTGCTACTGCAGTCCAGGCTGTATATTATGACAATTTTCCATCGCTAAAATCCTGCAAAATCTGCAAACTTGTTAAGAAAATCATGCATGGGGAAGTGGAAGTGGTGGGGAATAATGAGGAATGACAACACTGCATGGTGGACCAGTGGAAAAAGTAAGGCGGTGGTAGAAAATACAGCGTAACAGTGTTTTCTGCGTAGAAACGATGAAAAAGGAAATGGTACGGTGTATGATAGGGTTTGGTGGGGAAATGCATCGCGGGCCGTTCGATCGTGGTATAGTGGTGGGGATCGACAGTGGAGAATGGTCCATGGAATAACTTATGCACATGACGGAATACATATGAAACATTGAAATTTTAACGTAAAATGTGAACCCTTCAGACTTTGGTGGAAATGCAAAGGAAACACATGAAAAGCAACAGAAATGCGCATGAGGGATATGGGGATGAACGTACGAGGTGGGACCCAATACGGAAAGCGCGGATCGCAAAGGCGGAAAGTGCGATGGCGGAAAGTGGCATCAACAGAAAACTATGCTTTGCGCTTTTGCGATGGGGCAGATCTGCGATGGGTGCGATTTGCGATGATCGCAAATCGCAAAGGCGGAAAGTGTGATGGATGCACAAATCGCAAAAGCGGAAAGTGCGATGGCGGAAAGTGGCATCAACAGAAAACTTCGCTTTGCGCTTTTGCGATGGGGCGGATCTGCGATGGGTGTGATTTGCGATGATCGCAAATCGCAAAGGCGGAAAGTGCGATGGATGCGCAAATCGCAAAAGCGGAAAGTGCGATGGGGGGGGGGGGGAAATGTGATCGCGCGATCGCATCGCAAATATTTGCGATGGTTCAAACCAACGAACAGTTGAAAATGCGATTTGCGATCTGCGATGGTTGCGATTTGCGCCTTTAATGATATCATTGTCCCTTTTTTCTCTATGCCTTCATTTTTCTTATTTCTCTTGCTTTATTGCTTTATGTTTAGTCCCTCGTCTTTCCTTCTCGGCCATCCGTTTGAATGCTTCACTATCTACGATAGCGTTTTGATGCAAGGCTTTCTCGAACCCACAATAAAAGTGACTAATGTTAATTAAGGATCAACATTGGCTCCACCTGGGGGCGACACATTCATCCTTGAGCGTGTCGAGAACTACGCAGACCACCTGTTTGTCTTCTTTGAACGCTCTCTTCCTCCTGCACTTTTGATTTCCTCCTTCATCAATCAACATGATCCGTACATGATTCAATTCGAAAACGAAAACAAAAACTAATGTACATTATGATACAATCAGGTTTTCTCGGCCTGACTCAGAATTGAAAGTAGGGTTTGAGGAATTGACCGTTTACAGGGGCGTCGAGCAGATCGCCCTGTAAATTCTCCAGCCTAAAAGTATTGTTGCCACCTTCTTCTGCAATTTTGAAAGGGCCGAACCAGAGAGGGTCAAACTTACCATGCTTTCCTTTATCAGCCCTTCGAACGTCCCACCTGAGCACTAGATCCCCTACCTGCAAATTTTTGTCTTTAGCACATTGATCGAATAGCTCTTTCATCTTCTCCTGGTACTCTACTAGCTTTTGGTTTACCTGATTGCGAGTTTCTTCGAGCTCTACCAGCTGATTAATTCTCCTGGTAACATCATCAGGTTCCTCCTGGCTCTCCTGCATGAATCGAGCCACTGGCAAGGCCAGCTGTATAGGGAAGACAGCTGCTCGTCCATATACCAACTCGTATGGAGATTTCCCAGTTGCTCTTTTGCTGGTAATTCTGTTTGCCCACAGAGCGAACTTCAGCTGAGAATCCCAATTCTTCTGGTTCTTGTTGATAGTCTTCTCTAGTGCTCGGACCAGAGTTTTGTTTGAGGACTCTGCGAGGCCATTTCCTTGGGGGTAGTAAGCTGTAGAGTGACCCAACGAAATATTATATTGCTGGCAGAAATTCGCAAATTTCGTAGATTTGAAAGCTTGCGCATTGTCAGTGATTATTCTAGCAGGGCAGCCAAACCTGGATATAATATTCTCTTCCATAAATTTCATTATCACTGTGTCTGTAGCATTTCTTGCAGGTATGGCTTCTACCTACTTCGTGAAATAATCCGTGGCAGTCAGGATCCATCTATGCTGGCCACTTGAGGGTGGGTGAATTTCGCCTATAAAATCAATTCCCCATTGTTTGAAGGGTTCGTCCACATGGACAGGAATCAAAGGCAGAGCTGCGAGTTTCTGCTTTTCTGCAAATTTCTCGCATTTATCACATGCCCTGACCCAAGTGAAGACATCTCCAAACAATTTGGGCCAGTAGAAACCAGCCTTCAGGATCTTGTGAGCAGTAGCCCTCCAACTGTAATGGCCCCCACATATACCTTCGTGGAACTCTACTATAATACTTCCCACCTCTTCCTCGGTCAGACATAAGAGCAAGATGCCTGAGGGATCTCTCCAGTACAGCCGGCCGTTTGCAACCATATACTTCTGTGACTTCAACCTCAGTGCCCTGTATTTAGCCTTCTCACAGCTAGGTGGACAGCTTAGTGTTAGGAGGTACTCCACTATTTCCTTGTACCACTGGCTGGTGAGGTATTTCATCTGTATCTTCTGGGAGGCTATCTCCACTCCCTATGGTTTTTCTTTTTCCCAAGAATCTTCATTTGTTGTCATAGAAAGATTGATACCCAAGGCCTGGCAATTCGACTCAGACAGGATCTTGGCTAGACCTTGCCCCTTGATTAATTTGGTAGGACGAATATCCAACTCATATTCCTGTATTTTGGCTATCCATTTTCCTCTTTTTCCCTCACTATCCCCTTGGATGAGAATGTCTTTAACAGCTGCTGTAGGAACAAATGCAGTGATATGGGACTGTAAAACATACATTCAGAAAGCTTTTCGGGATTTCACCAGAGCATAGGCTTGCTTCTCCAATATGTTATATTTGATCTCGGCATCGCGCAGTACTTGGCTGAAGAATGCAATTGGCTGCTCATAGCCTTCCTCATTTTTCCGCAACAGAACTCCAGCCACTATGTGGGGTGACGCAAAAGAAAAAATCATAAAAGGTTTGGAATAATCTAGCCTGGCCAACACAGGGGCTTCAGCAAATGCATTTTTTATTCTAGTAAAGGCCTCTCTTGATTCTGATGACCACTTCACTTCATTGTTCTTTTTTAACATGTCGGTGATGTGCCTAACTATCTCAGCATAGTTAGGGATGAACCTCCTCAAAAAGTTTATTCGGCCTAAAAATACTTGAATTTCCTTTTTGTTTCTGGGCAGGGCAATGCCATTTATGACTTCAACTCTTTTAGGGTCTATCTTCACTCCATCTTTGGTTACAATGTGCCCCAAGAGCTTGCCCTCTTCTAGTGCAAACAGGGACTTCTGTGGGTTAAGGTTCTGCGCAGGTGTTCTATGTGCTCTACATCATTCTTTGAGAATACAGTAATTTCGTCCAGATATACCACCACAAACTGGTCCTGCTCTCCAATAAAAGCAATATCCATGGCCCTCTGAAAAGTGGCCCCTGCGTTGATCAGCCCAAAAGGCATTCTGGCATACATGAACGTTCCCCATGGAGTGGTGAAGGTCGTCTTCTTTTGATCTTCTGGTAATACTGCCACCTGATTATAGCCCGAGAACCCATCCATCATGGACATCCGGGAAGCTCCAACCACTTTCTGCAAGATATGGTCCATTTTAGGCAGCGGGTAATTATCCTTTAGGGATGCCCTGTTCAGGTTCCTGAAATAAACACATAACCTTATTTCTCCATTCTTCTTTCGCACCGGGACTAAATTGGCCACCCACTCAGAATATCTCAATGCCACTATAATTTTAGCCTTCAGCAGTTTCTTTATTTCTTTCTCAATAGAAGGCAACAATAGGGGGTTAATCTGTCTGAGTTTTTGCTTATGTGGTTTTGCATCTCCCTTCAGTGGAATCTTATGCTGCATAATTCTGACATCAAAAGTTTTTAGGTCTTGATATGACCAGGCAAACACATCTATGTAGGCCTGAAAAATCTTTTGATACAGTTGTTTGTATTCCTCCGGGACCTTCTTGGACAACTTCACATTTTTTGGATCCTCTTTAGTGCCCAGATTGAGGTCTTCAACCTGGTTTTCTACCACAACTTTATTTGGCTGTAAAGGAACATCATTTTTGTTAAACAACCTCTCTAAAGGCACTAGCCCTTGGGGAATGATATTCCCTTTCAACTGCAGAAATTTGTGGCCGGCTATTCTCTCTTCCAGCTTATCTTCTGGAATGTCTCCAGTCTCTTCCTCACAACTGTCAATCTCCATGTTGGAAAACTCCCCAACAATTTCTAGGAATCTCTTCACCTGCTCCTCATCTTCAAACACTTGCCAGTGCTTGATGTTATCTGGGATTGAAGGTCGATACCTTACTTCGATTTCATATCTCAGAAGAGGGTTCTGAGGTGGGCGGAAGGTACTAGCAGCCACTGCCAAGGAATCTGCCATCCTATTCTGTTCTCGGGGCATGAATTGAATGTTGAATGCCAATAAGGAGTTCTCTACAAGATCCCAAACTTCATTTCTATAGGCCTTTAGCCTAGGATGTTTGGCTTGGAACTGATTTCTCACTTGTCTCACTACCAATTCAGAATCTCCCAACACCTTTAGATTTTGTATGTTCATACTCCTTGCTGTCTGCAACCCCAATATGAGTGCTTCATACTCAGCCACATTGTTTTTGCCCTCATATTCCAGCTTGAAGGACAAGGGGACCCATTGACCCATAGGTGAAATTAGCAACACTCTAGCCCCATTTCCTTCCCTGGAATTTGCCCCATCAAAATGGAGTGTCCAGATTTCAGATCCATAGTCTTGCCCTGATGATTCAGCCTTTATCTGGCAGAATGAGGGCTCATGGGCATATTCTTGATCTTCTTTCAACATCAAACATGAGAAATCCCCCTCTCTGCTGTAGACTGGGGAATTAACTGAATCACCTGCCTTGGTGACTATTTTGACAAATCTGGTTTCTCGATACAATCTCCTCTCTTGGCCACCAAAGACAGGGATAGTGGCATAGGTCAGGTCCAGCTTGATTGATCCTCTGATTCTAGTTCCCCAAGACCTTGACAGTAGCATACCGAAGCAGGCTGGGATGTCAGCCACTACAATATCCATCACCACACTTTTGGCAGGGATCTGAGCCAGATTAACTACCAGATCTTTAATCATGCCCAAACATTTCACTCTTTTGGAATCAAATGAATAGAGGTCTTTATATGGGCGAGTGATTTGGAGTCCCAATTGCTCCATGACAGATAGGGGAATGAGGTTGTGAGATGCTCCTGAGTCTAACATACAATTATGCAACAAAAGATCATGGATCACTAAAGACACATAAAAGGGAGGTGTGGAGGGATCTAATTCTTCAACATGTGGACCGAACACTACCATAGGTCTTTCTTCTTGCAAGTTAAGACTATCTGGAATGTGTGATGCATCAGGAGGAGACATGAAGGAAGTGACCTGTGACTGATAAGCAGGCTATTTCAATAACTCAGACAGAGGAACTGGTATTTTTACTTTTTCAAGCTCTTTTTGTAAACAGAAGACGGATGAAGGCTTATCCACTGACACTTCTTTTTCTTTTGACTCTTTAATTTGAGGGGGAGGCTTAACTTCTTTTACGGTGGGGTTATCATTAGGGGATGCAGCTACTTGTGAAGACGAAGGCATTTGATTATCAGATTGCAGAGATTGGTTAAGGGGCCTCTTACCTTTTTCTGGGGGGTTTTGAGTATTGACCTCCTTCTGTGCAGGTGCTGACTTTTGGGGTGTGTCCTCCTCTTCATCTTGAGTGCGGGTTCTCTTTCTGGAGGACCTGAGGTCATATTTCCTGTTAAACTGAGCCTGCATGAAGTCGACAAACTGCTTGCAGTAGTTGTCGATCTCTGGATCCTCAGTGCTTTCGTCAGTTTTGACTTCTGAGTGAGTTTGTACTTCCTCCTCGCCACTTTCGGGAACAGGACATTGAATGTCATCATGGTCTGAGAAAACAAGACAGGTCTCTTCTTGCTCACAAGCAATGTCTTCGGCAGAACCTTCTACTTGCCCTTCCAAGTATAAAGGATGTGGTACCTGATCTTGCTGCTCCTTCTTTCCCCTTTGCAGTATCTGCAAGGGCGGCTTTCTGTATTGAGGGTTAAAATCTCTGTTTGGAGCATTCTGGAAATTCTTTGAGGGTGAATTCTTGGCCTCCATCTCAAGCTTGATCAGCTTACTTGAGAGATTCTTGATCATCTTGTTCATTTCTTCAATCTTGTCATTAGCTGGATCTCTGCCTTGGCTTGAGCTGGATACTTCCTCTTTTCCCCTCCTTCTAACATCCTGTTCTTGTTTCGCTTTGGATTTGCCAGTAGAGACAAAATTTGCTTCTATCTCCAGCGCATCCGTTTGTGCATCATCCAGAGTGGCTGGTTTTCTCTCTCTCAATGAGAAACCGAATTCAGAATCAAATGATGCCACAAAAACGACCTTGGCAGCGGTCTGATGTGGCTTCATATCGGCGGGGAGACTCAGGTACAATTTGTTAAATCTTCTGATAAACTCTGACACCCCTTCATTGTGTTTCTTTTTCAGAGTGTTGAATTCGGTAAGGACATTACCATGATCTTTCTTTTCTCCCCATTTTTTGATGAAAGCATCCTCCATTCCCTCCCATGTGTTGATAGAACGAGCTCCAAGTGTCTTGAACCATTTTCTAGCTTCCCCATCTAAGGATTGCACGAACAGCCTTAGGACTACGTCCAGATGTTCCACATTAAAATTCTCAGCGAAAGAGTAGAAAACTTCGACATGTTTCTGGGCTTCAATCTCATTCTCACCACTGAACCTGGGCAGAATCTTTAAATAATCTTGCGGCATGTCATTTAATACCACAGGGAGCTCCAGAGGGGCGTATCTGTTTTGCAGGAAACCAGGGACGTTAGCCATTAGAGGGGGTGGAGGTAGTGCCAGAATCTGAGCTGTAAGAGGAGGAGGAGAAGGTGGAAGTGAAGTATGGATAACGATGGGGATGTAGTGAACAGCGTCTTGAGGGGTTGACGAGAATGTCGGGCTATGAACAGCACATACTTCAGTAACTTCCTTAATCTCCTCAACTTCAGGGGTAGGGTGGAAAGAGTAATGCGAAGTATTGCTACACTCGGCTTCGTCTTTGATATGGGCACCTCCCCGAGGTGGGCTCTCTGAATAGTAACCAGTATCTCTTATGATGGAGTCAGGGCCTTGTATTTGGGCGATTTGAGAGGAAGAGGATGAAAGATATGGAAAGTTTTCTAGGGAGAATTCAGGAATCTCGGTATGAGCTGACTGCCTTTCCCTCCAGCCCCTTCTATGTAGGATCCTTTCCGGGTCAGACACAGAGGGTGTCTTTGGCTGAGACGTATCTGACCTCAGGTGTAGCTTACGAGGAGCCACGACTGCAAACAAATTAACTTACAACACAAATGTGGAGTCTCCAAGGTGAGGAATGTACAACTCTCAACTCTTCATGCTCACCTAACTGAAGAGTGGATAGGTTTTTCGAGGCCCAGGGATTCTAATTTATTTCAACTTCGTCCCCGGCAACGACGCCAAAAATATGTTGTAGCTCCTAGAGACAGCCTTGAGTTGCCAAAGACCAGTGCCTAGGACATCTTAAACAGTAAAGAGTATAAAGTACATTTCAGGCTCATTATTAGCTTAGGACTCTCTACCTTTTCAGCTTGTGCAAAGAGTTATCATATGAATGGGACCAAACTACTTTGAGATTCAGCAAGATATAAAGATACTGCAGAGGCAAGAAGGGAATCTTCAATACATGTATACTTCAGACAACTTAGAGACAACTTTCATCAAGGAGGGCCAGTTCTTCAATGGTATATAGGTATTTTACTGAAAGGTGTTTGATGCGCAGAAAGTGAGAGGAGAATACTAATTACCGATGGAATGATACTCGGAAAACATATTTCAACATCATATGGGCTTAAAAACTAAGAATCCATACATGTTAATCAGTTCTGGAAGAACAGCATCCCATGATATTTAATACAGAGGAAATATGAATGAAGTGTTAGGCGGAACGACATATTACGCATGGGCCATATTTAAAGCGACATAGACCAGTCAAGTATGAGTACCAAACAGCGATAAATTCATACCCAAACTGGCGAGTCACTCACATTCCAAAGCATAATATAAAGAAATTGGAGACAGTGAAGTAAACAATGAGACAATATTACGAAGAAAGAATCACACGAACCATATAACATCAAGACTAGAATCCTCACATATGAGTAGAACTTCTCTTCACTGAGACCCCACAGGCTCTGTGTATTTGTATTGATAATTCCACAACGAGCATACAAAATTCTTTACACTGCGAGTTTCTTCAGAAAATTTGGAACCTGGTATTCTCATTCGATCTTCCTTATATAGACCTCTTCCTATCTCAGCGAGAAGATATTTTTGAGAAAATATCTTCTTCGCATGACCAAAATATGTTAAAGGTCCTTATCAGAACAGCAAAACTTATGATGAGGAATAAGGCCTCTCATCATGGATAGTCAGGAACTTGGCCATTTTCAAAACAGGAAATTAAACAAAAGTCTGGTAACAGTAAAATGCTGGAGTGGAGTAAGCAGCCCACTCGAAACTTAAAAGTAACTAATTCAGTAAAAATTAAATGGGCCGCTGAGGCCGAATCATGATTTGACATGATTTCATAGGTGTGGAAGGGTCGAGGCCATTGTTGATGCTGATGGTGGGATGTTCACTGATGAGCTGGCGATCTGGACGGTGAACTGAGCGCATCTTTGCTAGCTGCTCTATGAAGTAAAAGCATCGAGTAGAACCTTTTCTCAGGGACATAGCATGAAAATGAAAGCTTTTAAATAATCTGTCCTTTTCTGAAAGGAAATCTCATTAGGATTAAACCTGGAGGACATAGTTCTCTTGTGCATTGTACTCTCTGTTTTCCAATTTTGAATTTGAATTTAAAATCTTTCATGCCAGACACTGAATTCATAGGTCTTCGACTGATACTCTTTGCTTCGTCATTGATGTCTTCATCCGCAAAAATCTGCTCCTTGAATGATTCTGAAGGGTTTGGTGGATTTTGACCCCTATTTCTTCCATGGATGTCATGTCGTGGCAGCTCCCGGGGCTTTTCTTCATAATTGCAGCTTCTGTAGAGTAGCCCTTCGATGTGCTCTGCTACTGCAGTCCAGGCTGTATATTATGACAATTTTCCATCGCTAAAATCCTGCAAAATCCGCAAACTTGTTAAGAAAATCATGCACGGGGAAGTGGAAGTGGTGGGGAATAATGAGGAATGACAACACTGCATGGTGGACCGGTGGAAAAAGTAAGGCAGTGGTAGAAAATACAGCGTAACAGTGTTTTCTGCGTAGAAACGATGAAAAAGGAAATGGTACAGTGTATGATAGGGTTTGGTGGGGAAATGCATCGCGGGCCGTTCGATCGTGGTATAGTGGTGGGGATCGACAGTGGAGAATGGTCCGTGGAATAACTTATGCACATGACGGAATACATATGAAACATTGAAATTTTAACGTAAAATGTGAACCCTTCAGACTTTGGTGGAAATGCAAAGGAAACACATGAAATGCAACAGAAATGCGCATGAGGGATATGGGAATGAACGTACGAGGTGGGACCCAATACGGAAAGCGCGGATCGCAAAGGCGGAAAGTGTGATGGCGGAAAGTGGCATCAATAGAAAACTGCGCTTTGCGCTTTTGCGATGGGGCGGATCTGCGATGGGTGCGATTTGTGATGATCGCAAATCGCAAAGGCGGAAAGTGCGATGGATGCGCAAATCGCAAAAGCGGAAACTGCGATGGCAGAAAGTGGCATCAACAGAAAACTGCGCTTTGCGCTTTTGCGATGGGGCGGATCTGCGATGATCGCAAATCGCAAAGGCGGAAAGTGCGATGGATGCGCAAATCGCAAAAGCGGAAAGTGCGATGGGGGGGGGGGAAATGCGATCGCACGATCACATCGCAAATATTTGCGATGGTTCAAACCAACGAACAGTTGAAAATGTGATTTGCGATCTGCGATGGTTGCGATTTGCGCCTTTAATGATATCATTGTCCCTTTTTGCTCTATGCCTTCGTTTTTCTTATTTCTCTTGCTTTATTGCTTTATGTTTAGTCCCTCGTCTTTCCTTCTCGGCCATCCGTTTGAATGCTTCACTATCTACCATAACGTTTTGATGCAAGGCTTTCTCGAACCCACAATAAAAGTGACTAATGTTAATTAAGGATCAACAGTGTTCACAAAACTCCGATGCGATTGAGAGCTCCCAATTATAAACCCCCGATCGAACCCACCCAATTATATCATGACTGTTGATCCGATTAAATATCTGATGGCCCATATGAGATCGGATCATCGCAATCGGTGTTTTCATATTACACTCTGCCCCGCTCTCCTCCGATCTCCCGATGCCGATGGACCTTCGGGTCCCACCATTTAATATTCCGCCCATTTACAATACAAAGGGCCTTTTCCCTTTGTAAATCCCAAATTACATTTCATCACGTTTTATAAAGGATCCCCCATCGCCTCTCCCCGATCGCATCAGCGAAGTTTTATTGTGCAATACGCCCGAACCAATCCCCTGATTGCGATTGCGATTGCGCTATACCCCGGTCCCACCTTGATACCTTCCCCTTTTTAAGTGAAACTTGGTCCCTTCCCTTTGTAAAAAGCGGAAAACCATTTTCGTATGTTTTTAAAAGGATTTCTCCACTATTTTATTATGTTGCCCCATTGGACCTTTCCAATCGCATCGGAGTTTTTCTTTTGCCCTGTTCTAATATACATATTCCCTCCTCCTTTCCTCCAGTCACGATTACACCATCGCAACGCGTATTTTCAAAGCTCTACTATATGTTGCATCCCCCCTGCTCCCCTCCGATTCTGATTGCGATGCAGACCCCACCTCCTTTCCCTGCGCTCCTATTCACTCAAAGGGGCATTTCCTTCATTCAAGGCATATTTCAATGTTATTGGTTCTAAAGGCATTTCTCGGCATGTAACAGATTTTAAATAAAGAAAAAGTGACAGTCAAGGGCGAGAGCTAAAATGAGACAGATATTTCTACAATAGCAGGAAAATAGGGATCTGCACTTCAAATTGCTTATTTTTCATTCATACAGTGTATCAGTGAATCTGCCAAAGTGGTCAAACGTATTGATGTTCCTTATTTTTAGGAGCAGATTTTTGGTTTTCTTTTCCATATTCAGATTTCAATTTTTCAACTGTTAAAACAACTCCCTTTTTTTGTGGATTTATGTTCCCACATTTCATTCTATTTAATGTAATTGAAAATCATTTGTAAAGCAGTCTATAAGTTAGCAAGTAAGGGAATAGTGTGGAAAATCAGGAGGACGCTCTGCGCTCCATTGTAAACAATTTTGGACAGGGAATTAATAAAGAATGCAGCTCTGATTTGTGGGATCCATGTGGTATGAGTTTTAGCATTTGTTCTCTCCTTTGTGTTCATGTGTAATTTTTTATGTGTACCATTCATTCATAGACATCTCTGGTTGAATGCTTTCAAGATAGAAAGGTGGAATCCATTTTTTATGCTCTGCCTTGGGAAATCATTCAATACTCTGTGTCTTTCTTCTGTTTGAAAAGGATCCATTTTTTATGCCTTTTTCAGCTCCTCACCAGTCTTACCATCTCATCATTTTTCAACCTTAATTGCTAAAATTTCCTGCCTACCTTGCCCCACGAAATACCCTGTATCCTAATTTAATTCCCAGTTTCGAACTGTCCCATTTGTCCCACACATCCCTAAAAAATTCATTCATTTCATTAAAACATTTTCCCATTCTTATACCTAGCCTAAAATCAGTTCATGATTGCACTTTGTTGAATATCTTTTCATGGAGAGAGCCCTCTCCTGACCTTGTAGGGCTAGCTACAAGGCTGAGTGTGGTTTAGATGTTACCCTGATTTGCCTTTTTTCGGCCTGAGGTTCAGATTAGGCGATAACAAAGACCATTTTCATTTTTAATGAAGAAAAAAATCGTTGTAAATCACTATTTCATTAAACATAAAAACTTTAGCAGTAGGGGAGATTGGAAGATTATAAATCCTAAGAATGTATCTACTACCATACCTTTGCGATACAACTAACTTCCACACATATGGAATAAAAAACTCTTCTGGGTGAAGTTCCTACTCATAGGTGAATTTTAACTAGGTGAACATCTAAACAACACACAAACCATCTATAATTAGGACAAATCAAACCACTAACAAGAAATATAGAGAATAATAAAAGCAAGTTCAAATACTGAAATATGACTCTTTCAAAACAAAGTTTTTTTCATATTACTATCATCATTTTCTACCATGTCGTAGCCAATTATGTACCTTCATCCCTTCACCCCGCCATGACCAGTTATTAGCTACTATGACCTGAAGAACCTTTTCTACTGACCATTCCCCATCTATATGTTGAGCAAAAATACGACTGTTGAAAAAATCTAGAATAAATATGCTTACCAATTCCACACCCCTATCTTGAAAGGATCAGACTTCCTGTAGGAAGTATAAGAAGCCAAATTTTCTATGCTCCATTGGGCAAACCTGGCTGTAGTGTCAACTCTGCAGCCAGTCTCACCCATCCGTGTACGAGCCAGCACTGCAACAATCTTCGTGATGTAGTCAAAGAAACTGTCCAACAAAATGCCTGGCTTCCCCAGCTTGACAAATTAGAATATACTCCAATTATCAAATCCCCAAATGCAAACATAAATTGATATCCCCAGTGTGGCAAAGAGGAACATACAGAAAAAATCAAACTTGCAAATACACACATATAATCATATCCCCTGTATTGCAGAATAGAAGATACTCTGACAATCAAGTTATCTAGACATAAAAAGTTTAAAGAAATGTAAAGCTGCATGTAGTAATTTTGGTTCTTTTTCTTCCAATTCTAGGTTGGCAAAGCTCTGGGTTTAAACATAGTTTCATGCATTTTCAGCACCCATGTTCTCATAATGTCTTAGGAGCTCTGCACTGACCACTTAAGAACGTTATAGCATCTATAATTTTACAGCAGCTCATATTTCAGCATCTAAGCAACACAGACAAATCTTTAAACAAAAGGGGGAACCAAGCTTGGGAGCTCTGCACTGGCCACTTTAATTTTACAACTCTTATCCCACCATCTAAGCAACATACATCAATCCTTAAACAAATTCCCCTTGAGGCTTAAGATGATAAACTAGTCTAAATCAGTTAAGGATTCTATGAGACCAGTGAGGTCAAGGCTCTACAGCACAAGCCGAATAACCCTATTGTTTAGACAGATGACACTGATCCATTTTCCTATGCATGGTTCCCTGGTTTTCCAAGAGCGAATTTTGTTGTTTGAATCAGCTGAAACCTTGAATACCATCAATGCATCATAGTCACTTTTTTGACTGGGCAGTTCACAATTTTGACTGGGCTTATTCCCTCGTTTGAAATGGATACATTCTTCAAAGACCATTACACTTAAGAAAGTGAATATCATTTTGTGGAACCTGACCTGTGCATGTAATAGGTATACTTGTTTACTTGAACTCACGTATGATATTTATCCAACATGTTTGGACAAAATATCACCTATGGCATCAACTAAAATTGTTTACTCGATTAGCATGGTCACACCTGAACGAGGTCTTAACATCAGCCATTGTGTCCCACAATCATATATTGTGCTAGAGATGAGGCATCCTGCACATCTGGACTCAACAATCAACATCTTTGTAACCAAACTGTGTGGACCTACCAAGGTAAGCGACTAATGAGGACTTCCCAAACCACGGTGAGACTGTGGGTGCTTAATAAGCATGGAGCTATGATAGAACTATGAGCCTCAACAACTCAATAAAAATTTGTGGAAATGGTGTTCAGCAATCTGAAAATCCTGGATCAGTATCAAGTTTAGGTGTTTTCCTTGCAATGATAATGACACCAATTCAAACCTATTGTTGCTAACAAGGATAGTGTTATAAATTTGTTAGCTAAACGAATTACATTAGTGATAATGGGGCAAGATAGGTATACTTTGATAGCTTTCAGGCTTTGTCATTGCAGTGTAGGATGAGAAATGGAATTAGAATGAGCATTTAGATAATTAACTCATTCTATAAGAAGAAAGTAACACAACATAATTGCCCTTACAAAACAGAGCATAAATTGATTTATGAATTATGTTTATAACTCTTTAGAACAATCAGTGAAAGCATAAGATATGAAATGGAACTGAGAAGGCATTCGATGAAATGAAACACGAAGGAGATACAATGCTATAAAGCCATACCACATGAATCCCAAAATTCTTACTGCAACTGCCTCTATATTATCAAAAAAAAAACTCCAAGTTCAATAGCTCTCCTATGATATATCCAATATCCAACCCCCCTCTATTACAAAAACATTTCTTTTTTATAGGCCAAATTACAAGGGCCTATTTTTCCAAAACAATAAATGTATTTTTGCAAAAATAAAAATAAAAATGATATCAAGGTGGCCAAAATATAAATACTTGCAAAAAGACTCTGATGGCACATTTTTTGAGCTACAAAATCTGATTTATATGTCCAATTTGAAAAATAGGAAATCCAACTACCACAAAAACATTCAAAATCAAATGCACTTCATGCGTTAGCCATTGCTCTGGTGTAAATTTGTTGACTCGAGTGAACAGAAACCGTCCTGATTGAACCTCGTGCCATTAGATCCTTGATATCCTTTCTAGCAAGTGAACCATTAATCTAAAAATTCAAGGAAAACATTAACATTAGTGAGAAGAACCACATATGTTTCTTCAAAACATATTCATAAAAAAGGAACCAATTCTTCTTGCTTTTCGTGATTAAATGGACCAACTTCAAAAGAACCACAGTAGAAGGCATCCAACATAAGTGTTGAGGTAAGGGATGCCCTTATATTCAAAATGTATATATGTGTTGAGGTAAGGGGTACATATAGTTATATAGGTATGTAATTATATTGTTTTTATGGAAGAAATACCAAATTAATGTTTGAATGAAACACAACTACAAAAAGATAAATGGCTAGTGAAAGAAACTTATACCAAAAAGTAGGTAGTAAAAAAAGGTTTAGTTATCTCTAACATTCACCATTTGAAGTATTCACTATACCTGAAGCCAAAAAGTACAAAATTAACATCAGATTCATACAAACAAATCAACAAAAATATAACCAAAAACTATTTATAAATAATCCAACATATGGAAATACATAAGGAAAGTGAAAGTAGAATGTTTTGAAAATTAACCTTGTTCAAATTTTTCACAAAATATGAAAAAACTTTGTAATCACTTTCTTCTAATTTTTATGTATCATTATTAGCATTGTACAATAAGTTTTCGATTGCTATAATAGATTCAAGTTGTACAAAAGCATGATTAGTGAAATCATACTTATACACGCGCTGCCCCTTTATTCTACTATACCAACATAATTGAAGCTCGATGCCTTCTAATCTATCCAAAAGGTCGATGTCATTATGGTAATCAAACACCCTATTACCATCCTTCTTCCTTAGTCTTTGAACCCTTCCAATGTACCACATTCCACAAGAAACACCTTGTTTTGTACTTCGAGGAACACCTTTTCTTGCAATATGTTCAGTGGGAGGAATTGAGTTGTTTTCAAACAACACCCCACAATCTGATCCAATTCCAAAGCCAATTGAAACACCCATTTGTAGAGTATTCCCATCTCGCCTAAAGTAGACCCCACTTCTCACTTTTGTCAACCTGTTTTTGGATAATGTTGGATTTCCATTCAACTGACTAACCAAACATGCTTTGAACATATCCTTACCATCAAGATTCACCACTGGTTTTATAGTTTTGCTTACATTTTCATCAGTGGAATCTAAAATTTCATCCAACTCATGTCTCCACTCACTTTCCATTATTTGCAATTCACTTTCATTGTGTACCAATGAAGATGAAGATTGAAATATAGAGTTGGAACATCTCGGTGGAGAATCATCAACTACTTCATCCACAATTTGGAATGTTGGATAATCTTTATCCTCTATCCATGGTTTAACCCACCAAGAACATTGAGTGTAATTTTCTAGTTTCATTCCAAGAGTTGATAAAATTTCTTGTGCGTCTTTCAATCCATTCTTAAGGGCTTCTACAATTTTAGTGTCTGTGGATATTGAATCATATTGCGACAATATGTCAATGTTTTGTATTGTTTCTTGGTGCAATTTATTCCAAATTTTTTCTTGCTTCTTATGGGATTTATTAAAATGAAGCCCTTGGGAATTTGATTCTTCTTCAACAACTCTATTAAGGGTTCCAACAGTATGAAGCAAGTCAGTGAAATCATAGGCCCTCTCCACTCCAACCATCCCACCAACTTTGCTAAAGAAGTTCTCACATACATCTGACCCAGTCAAGTGCAAAACACATGGCAAGTTAGAGTATTGATCTCGAAACAATCTCATCAACAAAACTGCAAAATGACAAGAAATTCTCACATATTGATATGCCTCTCTGCTGATGAAATTTATGTTGACATTAGTATGAGATTTTTTTTGTACCCAACATAACCATAATGCGAAGAAATGATGAACTCGTGAAGCATTTCGCACTCTTTCCCAGAGGCTCAAACTATGAGACATAAATATGTCAATGTAGTCAGCAATAATCATTAGGTAAGTCTCTGTAGCTAGTGACATCTATAACTTTCCACTTGGTGTACTTCTCAATTCTTTCAAACACCTCTAAACATGCCTTGAAGCAATGCGTTGTGCGGAACCCCAATTTTGTCGATCCATCCTCTCTATATCTTCACACTTAAGCTTGTGATCATCCACTTTAAAAGTGTGATAAACCATTCTGACATGGCCAAAAATTATGTACTCATTTTCTAAAACCAATTCTCATCGACCGCTAAACAAAGGATTCACTAGCTTTTTGTCGTTGTGGATGTAATCTTGGTCATGCAATCCTATTACATTGTAACCATTGTACAACCCAGTTAGCCTCCACCCTTCCCAAGGAATTTGATGTCGAAGACATGATGTTGAAGAATAATCATTCAACATAATTTGTCTTCTTCTACTATCCCCATCCAAGGAATGACCAACAATAGGTCCCAAATTGCTTTCTATGTGTTTCTTCCACATAAATTCTACCTTTTCCCATTGTTGATAAACAAAATTTGCATTGAATTTATTGCATGTTGGATGAACAACCACAACCAAACGAGGAATTTTTTCATGTAAAGGGTTTGCAATAATAACACGTGCATAATGTCCAATAACATTGTTTTTAAAAGAATTTGTTATAATCTCATAGCCTGCATCTCCCTCACCAACTATCACCAAGAAATGTGATTGGCATTGATGTTCTTCTTTCAAACCACAAAACCCCACCAGTGTATCACTTTTTGCTACCCACCTAACATATTTTTTCACAATTGTTTCATCTTCTGCAAGGCATACAGGAACTGGTCCATATATACCATGTTTGGCTTTATAAGAAGCATAAATTTTTCCAACTGCCTCAAAAATGTGTTCGTGCTCCCCTGGAATATATTTCAATGACTTTCTAACTTGCCTTAAAGTTGCAGATATTGAAGGACCATCCATATTCAAGCTAATAAAGTTATGTAATCTAGGACCTCCCCATAACTTGATCATCTCATAAAGGGATTTTGTGGATGTACTATACCTTCTCCCTACTTTTTCATGAATCAAGTTATGAAATATATCCTTGACAAATTCCCAAACTGCATCTTTACCCTGTAATTTTCCTTTCTTATGTGCCTCACAAACATCCTTACAAAACCTAAAGACATCCTTCCTTTCTGCCGATTCAAACAACTTTTCCTTTAGAGATTTCATTCTAATAGAGCGTGTAGCAACCTTTGTCCTCTCCCACCAAAGAGCTCGCATTGTTGATCTATGGTTAGCATTTGTAACCCTTGCAGCATTCTTCAATTCATTTTGAGTCAAATAGTCCAATCTTCTACCTTTTCCTGTATCTCTTTCACTTCTTTTATTGGTGCACCTTGATTCACGATATAATCGCATCTGGAAGTCATTACATTCTAGAACCAACTTACAAAATCTACATGTTAATGAATCAAAAGGGGTCCCTGTTTCAGAACCCCTCTCACAATGAATATGCCTATATGTACCATCAATACGACATTCAATACCCTCATAACATAGCATGATCTTGGTATGCTTCTCTATGGCACATAATTTTCCACCCCTTTGATCATCCATTAGGACCTTTGTTTCCAATCTCTCCCCATTTCTATCAATATAAGGATAGCAATACCCCCAACATTGTAGTAACAAGGGAGACAATTGAGCTATAATAAGATGACAACACAATAAATAAATAAATAAATAATTAGAAGTATGATAAATAAAATAATATACAAATTCATATTCAAGTTTAGTCTAAACTACTAATTAACCACTAATTAACACACCTAAAGTAGGAGTTGCACTTGTAGAACCCCTATGTAATACTGATGGTGATGATGGCACTAAGAACCTAGTCAAACTTTGTTGGGACTTATCATTTGTAGGCTTCTTAGGTCTTCCAACTATGCCACTCCTCAGCCCAATCTCCTGATGTGAAGCCTCATTTATAGTAGTAGTAGTGTGCTTCTTTGATTTCATGTGTTCATTTAGAGAACTGACAATATTACCACTTATCGGAACTAAACAAAACCATTTATTGCATCGTGTACATTCGACTCTCACTTTTTTCATGTCCTTATAGTCTACAAGTGTTGCTTCCACCACCTTGAACAAATTAGGCTCTTGTGTCTTGTTGAAATCATCTAGAAGTTTGATTGCTTGATCAATATGAAATCAATCTCCAACCACCATTGTTTGTTGTACTTTGTTGCATGAAGGAATTTCACTACCACTTGGCATTGAAAGGCGTTGTTGATGGGATGTTGTTTTCATATGATGTTGTTTTCGCGCTACCAAGTATACATCACCTGTTCCATAATCAATGCCACAAATTTCACAATGGATATTTATTTTAGATTCTCCCTTTTCTGAATATACTTTGAGAGTAAGTTCCTCATTGACAAACTCTTCCATTAAACTTTTCACTTTTTTTTCCCAAGATGCCAATACACAAGGATCAACAATTGTGGCTTCTTCCACTGACAAAGGCATATTTTCAATTCTTGGTTGTTTATGCATAGGTTCCTCCACATTCTCTTCAATGTTTTCAAAGATTGGTATTGCTTCCATTGCATTTGAACACCTTGTTTCCACATCAAATGTGCCTAGTTTCCTCTTGATGCCTAAAAGTGTTGTATAAACTTTCCATTTCTTCTCTTGCTTTGGATTTAGAGCTACTCTATCCTAGTTAAAATCAAAAGGGTATTCAATGATTCCATCATCCACAATTTCATCCCAGATTTCAGCAAATGTACAACCTTCTCGACACCTGACAATGCCAATGATAGGTTTCTCTTCATCGATAGTAATTTTATAAGACAAGTCCATCTGTTTTTGCACATAAATAAATGAAAAAGTAAGTAAAATTCCACAAACATATTGGTTTATTATGAAAAAAATAGCAAGGAAGCAAGGTATGCACTTTCAATTCAAATCTCCAAAAAACATGAATAACTCTTACTATTGCGATGAAACACTTTGATTCAAAATGTACTATCGATGGATTCCTCAAATGGAACTAAAACCAGAAATAAAACAGAGTACTAAAACAGATTTGAGATTTGATTTATTGAGTCAAACATTGACAAACTTATAAGCAAGCTTAGGCCCTAAATCTGCCTCAATTTTGGCCTTATTTACATCATTTTTTGTGTCCTAAAGAGGTCAAAACCGTGTCAAAACCAAACCATCGTAGCTTTTACTGTTCGTTGGTATGAAATAGATTCTAAAGTTTTGAATTCTTCGAGACTCTGCTCATCTAGGTCGTGGCTCTTAGTTTTCCACTACTGATTTTTCTTTGATATATAAAGAAATTCTTCGTATTTTACTGATTGAGAATAAAAGAAATAGAAAGGCAAGATACAAAGATTAAGTGCTCATTTATGCATGCAGTGACCTGATGTAAATTGTTAAGATGAATCAGCTTTTACATTCCTCGATAATCCTTACTCTTGTGTTCCATATTGACTTGGCACAACCACTTTGTACTGACAATGGATATACTATCTTTAGTCCTTCCGACATACTTTGTGGTTTATTCTTGGACATTAATAAAATGTATTATCTCTCTTATCTATATAAAATTTATAATAGTAAGTTTGGTCGTTTGAATCAATACCTAACATAGCACAATGAAAATACCTAACATAGCACAATGCAAATGATTGCATATAAAAAGATTCATTACCTAATCCAACATGATCCAAATGATTGGATATAAGAAGGTCTATTACATGTTTATCCTTTAGTATGTTGTGTCCTCTAAGCAAATAATCAAAACTTTAATGTCAAATCTTGTGTTATGCAGTCATTATGTACATAACTTGAAATTATGAAGTAATAATTACAACATCTTATCACCACTACGATGGTATGACATTAAATTATGAGACTTATATCCAAAATCAAATTATTCCTCTATTTCCTAGCATATGAGATGTTATATATCTATGTCATATAAATCTCCAAAGGAGTGAGTTTGAATGCACCTTAGACACTCCTTAATGTAAACTCTAATCTCTGTTGGCTCAATGATCATGTGCATTACAACTTTGTCCATGCGTTAGAAAATCTAATAGTTGTTCTTTAGAAAAGCACAGAATAGGTTCCATAACATTTAGAATTGTACAGAAAATTGAATGAGTAGCCAAGCATATTAAATGCACACTGTTAATAGAAATATAGCATTCAATGTCAAAAGACTAGAAGTATAAAAAGAAACTTCAGCTGTTACAAAAGTTTTTGAATTCAATAATAATAGTGACAATACAGTTCAGTGGATAGTGTACATATTCAACATTTTCTGAATGCTGAGCATATTCACATGTCATTAAAAAATTACCTGCCATGAAAGCACTCGTTCTATTTGAAGCAGAAATTTTGAAAGCTTACAATGCACAATAAAGTATATCCTAATATAGGTAGTGATTTTAACACATATAATTTGGACAAAGGAAATTTCTTAATTAACAATAGTTTCATATTTTCCAAGGATATAATTTGGGCAGCATCAATATATAAATGATATTTTTGTAATTTTGAAGTATATTATTCATGTTTTTAATGTGTTTATGATATTTAATAAGTATGGATTTAATTTTTTCATAACGTTATCGTAATAAAATATTTCAATGCCCAAAGAATTATTGTCAATATTGTTGGGCATTAGGCTAGTTCCATACCAACAGTTGTCCTATTTAAATCCCGCTAAATAATGCATTCTGGTATAAACTGATAGGTTTGCTAGGGATGCCATCCAAAAATGTGGACAAGCATCCCTAAGGTTTCCCCACAAGGTTATCCTTGAAAAGAAAAAGAAGGCTAGTTTCTTTTCCTAAGGACAGAAAAATTGAAGGACAACACAGTGTTGTTAAGGGCTCGATGATATTGCAGGTAAAATGCACTCTGCAAGGATAGTTTACAGGAAAACAGGCTTGTTAGTTGTCATTAAGATCACATCCTACATATCCTTTCCAACTTGGAAACGAAGGGGAGATACTAGCTCTCCTTGTTTTAGGAAGGTGGATCCTGTGTGACCACTCCATGACTCCTAGATATCACAATCTTCATATGCATTTTGTTGTTTAGAAAATGCTGTAACCTAGAAAGATCACTCTGCAAGAATATTTTACAAGGAAACAGGCATGTAGTTGGCATTATGATCACATCCTACATATCCTTTCCAACTTCAAAATGAAGGGGAGATACTAGACTTGTTAACTTTTCTCTACTCATCCTTGCCTCAATTAGAACTGAAAATCCCACTCGTTTTAACTAAATTTATAATTGCCAATCAATTTGTAGTCAAACTGAAGGAATACTCATAACTGGTCCTCCAAATCTACACATGGATTCTCCAACTCCATGAACTCGTCCATGGTCAAAGGAAAGACAAACTTGGTCTTTTTGGCTAAGACACAAGCTAGAGAATAACTTCTCTCACTACACTATTCAACATTTTATGAATGCTGAGCATATTCACATTTCATTAAAAAATTACCTGCCATGAAAGCACTCATTCTATTTGAAGAAAAAATTTTGAAAGCTTACAATGCACAATAAAGTATATCCTAATATAGGTAGTGATTTTGACGCATATAATTTGGACATAGGCAATTTCTTAATTAACAATAGTTTCATATTTTCCAAAGGATATAATTTGGGCAGCATCAATATATAAATAATAGTTTTGTAATTTTGAAGTATATTATTAATTTTTTGAATGTGTTTATGATATTTAATAAATATAGATTGATTTTTTTCATAACGTTACCGTAATAAAATATTTCAATGCCCAAAGAATTATTGTCAATAATGTTGGGCATTAGGCTAGTTCCATGCCAACAGTTGTCCTATTTGAATCCCCCTAAATACGCATTCTGGTATACATTGACAGGTTTACTAGGGATGCCATACACAAATGTGGACAAGCATCCCTAAGGTTTCCCCACAAGGTTATCCTTGAAAAGAAAAAGAAGGCTAGTTTCTTTTCCTAAGGACAAAAATATTGAAGGACAACACAGTGTTGTTAAGGGCTCGATGATATTGCAGGTAAAATGCACTCTACAAGGATATTTTACAGAAATATAGGCATGTTATTTTTCATTAAGATCACATCCTATATATCCTTTCCAACTTGGAAACGAAGGGGAGATACTAGCTCTCCTTGTTTTAGGATGGTGGATCCTGTGTGACCTCTCAGTGACTCCTAGATATCACAATCTTCATATGCATTTTTCTATTTAGAAAAGCTGTAACCTAAAAAGATCACTCTGCAAGGATATTTTACAGGGAAACAGGCATGTAGTTGGCATTATGATCACATCCTACATATCCTTTCCAACTTCAAAATCAAGGGGAGATACTAGACTTGTTAACTCGTCTCTACTCATCCTTGCCTCAATTAGAACTGAAACTCCCACTCGTTTTAACTAAATTTATAACTGCCAATCGATTTGTAGTCAAACTGAAGGAATCCTCATAACTGGTCCTCCAACTCTACGCATGGATTCTCCAACTCCATGAATTCGTCCATGGTCAAAGGAAAGACAAACTTGGTATTTCTGGCTAAGACACAAGCCGGAGAATAACTTCTCTCACTACACTATTCAACATTTTCTGAATGCTGAGCATATTCACATTTCATTAAAAAATTACCTGCCATGAAAGCACTCGTTCTATTTCAAGTAGAAATTTTGAAAGCTTACAATGCACAATAAAGTATATCCTAATATAGATAGTGATTTTGACACATATAATTTGGACAGAGGCAATTTCTTAATTAACAATAGTTTCGTATTTTCCAAAGGATATAATTTGGGCAGCATCAATATATAAATAATAGTTTTGTAATTTTGAAGTATATTATTCATTTTTTGAATGTGTTTATGATATATAATAAATATGGATTGAATTTTTTCATAACATTACCGTAATAAAATATTTCAATGCCCAAAGAATTATTGTCAATATTGTTGGGCATTAGGCTAGTTCCATGCCAATAGTTGTCCTATTTGAATCCCCCTAAATACGCATTCTAGTATACACTGACAGGTTTACTAGGGATGCCATCCACAAATGTGGACAAGCATCCCTAAGGTTTCCCCACAAGGTTATCCTTGAAAAGAAAAAGAAGGCTAGTTTATTTTCCTAAGGACAGAAAGATTGAAGGACAACATAGTGTTGTTAAGAGCTCGATGATATTGCAGGTAAAATGCACTATGCAAGGATAGTTTACAGGAAGACAGGCATGTTAGTTGTCATTAACATCACATCCTACATATCCTTTCCAACTTGGAAACGAAGGGGAGATACTAGCTCTCCTTGTTTTAGGATGGTGGATCCTGTGTGACCACTCCGTGACTCCTAGATATCACAATATTCATATGCATTTTGTTGTTTAGAAAAGCTATAACCTAGAAAGATCACTCTGCAAGGATATTTTACAGGGAAACATGCATGTTAGTTGGCATTATGATCACATCCTACATATCCTTTCCAACTTCAAGTGAAGGGGAGATACTAGCTCTCCTTGTTTTAAGATGGTGAATCCTGTGTGACCACTCCGTGACTCCTAGATATCACAATCTTCATATGCATTTTGTTTTTTAGAAAATATGTAACCTAGAAAGATCGGAGATTACTGCAATTTAATATTGAAAAGAACATTTGAGAATTGCATAGCTCAGTTGCAGATATGTTAAAATCACCAATTTTAGGTTACTGGTGATAGAGCTGCAATAATAAAGGGGCACTGCAAGGTTTGGTTGTGGGCCCTCAAGTTGTACATCTCTTGGGTCAATTTTGAAAGGACTTTGAAGGAGAAACCTCAGTTTTGCTTCATCCTATAACTCTATCTATCATGGAGAACAATAGTCTTAAAAACTTACAGAATAAGCCAGTGATGAAGGTATTAACTATTTTATTTACAGATGTTAAATTGATTACATGCAGTGTTTTAATATAATTGCACATTGTGTGATTGAGAGATTTGACATATACTGTATTCTATACCATGCAGTCTACAAAAATAAATTTTGACAATTGTTTACAGCAGACACAATTGGTAGCTGCAAGATCAAGAGGCACCGTCCTCTCTGCAAATGATGCTTCAGTAGCCAACAATATATTGTCTGATCATGTTGCAAAAAGTCGGGAGATTGTTGTGACTGTTGTTAATAATAGTAGAGAAATGAAGAACAACCAACTTGAAGAAGGAGAAATCCCCTTCGGTCAGGACCATGAATCTAACTGTGACCCCGATGTTGCATTTTCCTACATTGTAAGTGCCCACAATGTTCTTTTCTAACTGCACTACAAAGTGATGAAAAGGGCCATAGTTTAATTGTTGCATTCCATTCAAAGGCTGCATGCTGAAATCACAATGCATGCATTAATAATAAACGGTTGAATACAAGTCTTGGAATAGTTCCCAAGTATTTAAATACCATCTTCATATCTAACATCTATGTCAATGGTTTTTTTGTTGCTCAATTTGAAAGTACAAGTTTTCTTCTTGCTAGACCTGAGATATTGTTTTTTCGGGGTTGATGCAGGATGCTAAACTATAGAATGTTCTGGGTCATTGTCAAAAGGAATTCGAGGGTGAAATTTCAGCTGATAATTTGGGTGAGTAGAAGGATGTGGCATCAACAATGTGTTGGTTGAATAACAATTCCTCTTTGCCATTTTCCCTCCATGTTGTAAACATTGTAGTGTTCATGTAGAAACATAGACAATGGCCAACAAATATATACACCATTTTGAAATGAGAAAATGGTTGTTATTTTTTTTCCTTTTAAAAATATATTTGGGTTTTCTGTTACAATTATTTGGCATACAAACTAGACTACCAGTGTATTCTTAAGCTAACACATTTTCTTCTCAAACAACAATTTATTTATCTAAATTGACAAGTTGCTTGTTATATCCTTGTAACTCAGAAGTTTCTTTCAGTGACTGAATTCAGTACTAAGCATGTAATCCTATTCCTTGTTCCAAATGATAACCACGTTTATGATCTTCCATGGAAAATCATTGTGGATTTCAGTGCAATAGAAGAATGAATTCATGCCTTAAGCACATTAATTTCTTTCAACTGAGTTGTTTGGATGCACTTTTGTACTTGATAATGAAAATGAAGTTAGAACAAATAATCAGATGGTACCATCGAATATTAAGGGGAAAAAAAACCATATCCTTAATCTTAAATATCTGAAAAAAAAACTTGCTTTTAATTGTGACTATGGACATTCTTCAGATGGTTTAAGGAAAAAACTAATCACCTGTTTCTGTAGTTCTTGGCACGAGATGGAAAGTTGCTCTAATTCTAAGTCGATCTGCTCGAATGCTTAGTAGATCTCTTGCTGAGACGTTCTCCTCCTCTTGCTGAGTTGATCTCTAGGTCTTCCTCTTGCTGAGTCGATCTTCAGGTTGAAAAACTCTCCTCCCACTCTCCTCCACGCGATATTTCCCTAAACCTCTCACAGACCAACCCTCTCCTCTGCCTGATATTTCCTTAACACTCTCACATACCAGTTGAAGCAATTGCAGCTGAGAACTCAGAATCGTGTTTACCTCCCTAACCCCACTCCTCCAGTCCAAGCCAATCCTCCACCCGCTATTTCCCAGTTGGGGCCAACGTCAAGTCCAGATTGAAGCTTTCTCCCTGTGATGGTGAAATGGCTCATGAATGTCTGCTCCTGATGGTGAAATTGATGGTGAAATGGCTCATGAATGTTTGCTCTACTCCTGATGGTTGATTGGAACCCTAGACCAGTCGAACCAAAACTCCAAGAAAAACTCAAAATCGCATCTACCTCTCCTCCTGTGCTCCTCCACACTCTTTGCCTTTCGTCTGCTCCTGATGGTGAAATGGCTCTGCTCTGCTCCGAACCCTACACCAATTGAACCAAAACTCAAAATCGCATTTCCCGTGCTCCAGCACTCTTTGCCTTCCCACCTTCCATGCTCTTTGCCTTCTTTCTGCTCCTGATGGTGAAATAGCTCTACTCTGCTCCGAACCCTACACTAGTCGAACCAAAACTCAAAATCGCATTTCCCATGCTCCAGCGCTCTTTTCCTTCCCACCTTTCACGCTCTTTTCCTTCCGTCTACTCCTGATGGTGAAATGGCTCTGCTCTGCTCCGAACCCTACACCAGTCGAACTAAAACTCAAAATCTCATTTCATGTGCTCCAGTGCTCTTTGCCTTCCCACCTTCCCACGACCTTCCTAACCTCGCTTGGCCAAAAAAAATTAAAAAAATACCTCAAAATATTTATATTTTTATATAATAAATAAAAACCCCCTCCCCTCTAGTTATAGAGGCAATATAATGTTTTTTGATTTTTTGATTTTTTTACCCCAATATGAATGCACGTGATATAATATTGGTTTTTCAGTGACGCCCCCGTGGTTGTGCATAGAACCTATGGCATTGCACACAGGGGAGGAAACACAATGTTAAACAAAATTGCGTTGCGCACAGATGGATCGGCGCTACGCATAGGCACTGGCACTGCGCACATGCCCAGGTCAAAGCCCAAACTTCCCACAGAAACTAGCAATGCACATAGGAGAGGACCCTATATCCTGTGCAATGTGCAGAGGCCTGAGCAGCCCACGGTCTTCGAGCGTTGTGCATAGACCAACACTACACGACCCGACAGGCCCAAGAGCTCACCCAAGCCACCCACAGTCTTCGGGCGTTGCACATAGGCCTGCACGACAGTCTGACTCATTGGCATTGCGCACAAGGGCACCTGACACACCCAACATTGCGCACAGAGGTATGCAGAGGGCACGACTGAAACGGCCAGTAGGGTGGTGCTATGCACAAGAGAAATTTGGCCAGGGTTTCCAAAAATTGGTCAAAATCAGTCTTTTTCTCCTAAAATTTTCCCCAAGCTCCTGCACAAGTTTAAGAAGGTTAGTGGTCACTTTTCTTTGCCCTCCAAGTGTTCTTTTTGCATCCATAATCAAAGAAGGGTAAAAAAAACCCAAATTGGCTAAAAACCCCTAATCTTCATGGAAAACACTCATTTAACCTTCTAGGGAAAAATTTACCAGTTGGAGAGTGGTCATTGGTATAAATACACTCAGTATAGGCTAGGAATCCTTCAAAACTCTGAAATCATTCCTATAATTACTTCCATTTTTCCCCCATTTGTTAAAATTTTCCCTCACCATCACTCAATTTTCCTCCCTAGACCTAAAGCTCTCACAAGCTAAAATCCAATTTGTTCAAGGACACAATCAGTCACTATGTCCAGAGAAGAGATAAGTACCAGTAGTAGTGAAGGCCAAGGGCCTATCGGGCCAAAACACAAGGGAGGAAAAATTAATAGGTTTGAGCGCTTGGATACAATTCAAATCACATCTTCTCCAATGATACTTGCATTTTTTCAAGATGTTGGATGCTAGTAGTTCTATGAAAGGGTTAAACAGGTCCAATACCACTCAGATTTGACTAGGTTGTTCATTCTCAGCCTACAAAACAAGCAGGTCAACCTAGCAGGAGTAAATTTTGAGCTATCATCCAGATCCATTGCTAGGGCCACAGGGATACCAGATGTGGCTGAGAAATGGTTCAAGAGGGAGAAATTGGCTTTAAGCTACTATAAGCCCTTCCTCAAACCTAGGTATCAACAGACCTGCAAGACATTTTTCCCCTTCTCTCACCTGCTAGAGAGATATGCACCACTGATGAGGGAGATCATCAAGTAACTCACTTGTGAGGGGGGGTACTCCAGGATTTATTCATATCACATAAGGTTTCTAATGCATTTCACCAGGGTTTAATTGCTAAACCTACCATACTATCTCTATCGGAGCATTGAAAAAATGGCTTCAATAGTCAATAAAAGGAGTTATGCCCACAATATGAAAAGCCTTTTTCACCACTTTTTGATTAAAATGATTGTTTTACACCAGCTAGAGCAGCAAGGAATCCCTTGGGAATTTTTTATCTCGCATGATATATTTGCAAATCCCCAAGCCTTCATTCAACAAAATTTGCCTTCCACTTCACACCCACTTACCTCCACTCCTCCGTCACCCCCCAGAGATCATGTTCCATCACCTCCACCCATGCCTTCTCCACAAGGAAACTCACCTCTTTCTCCTTCTCCTGAAGCATCAAATGAGGAAAATAGTGATAATGAAATAAGTCAAGAGGCGGCAGAGCAAATAGAAATGGAAGACAGTGAAGTTAGTAATGATAATGAAACAAGTCAAGAGGAAAATGTGCATGAGCATGACAATGAGCACAATAATAGTGCAAACAGTGACAATATGGATTAAGATAATGAACAGTAAGAAACAGAAGGTGATAAAGAGGAAATAGAAGAACAAGAATAGGGAAATAATGATGTTTAAATAGAGTTTGAAGAGGTGGGAAGTGACCAAGGAAATAACACTGATAGGACAGTTAGTGAGGAAATAGGTAGCAAAAGGGATAGTCATGACAGTCATGAAAATTGTCATGACTGTCATGACACTAATCAATCTCTTGGTAACAATGATAATGAAAGAAATAGTACAGAAATTGATGTAGAAGAAGACACTAATGAGGAACAAAGTCAAAGTGAGGCAAGTGCAGAAGCTAATGATAAATTTAAGGACCAAAGTGACAGTATATAAGGCAGTGAGGAAGTTAGTAATGATGATGATGAGTCTGAGGAGCAAGAAAATAGTGATGCCCTTGACATTGATGGGCAAGAAATTAGCCTTGAGGCACAAAGCATGGAAGAGGACAGTGAGGCAGAAAGTTAAGGCAGAGAAGACAGTCAAGAGGATCATAGTCACAATGAGGATGAAATGAAGAATCAAAATGGCAGTGATGTTGACATGGATACACCACAAACTGATGACCAAGATAAACAACAAAACAAAGATATGAAGTTTGATGACATGTCATTAAATGTTGAAGTAAACTTGCCAAGTGACCATGAGGACAAAACAGAGCTCAAAAACGACCTTAACTGTCATGACAGCAGTCATGACAATCAACATGACAGTGGTAAAAATCAGAGTGTTGAAGGCAACAGTGAGGCTCACAGCTCTCCCAATGAACAAGATGATAATGCACAAAGTGATGGGATACCTAGCAGTAGGGGTGAGATGGAAGAGTAGGCTTCACATAGCAGTCCAAAAGGTGAGAAATAAGGCTTCCCAACAAATGATAACATTCATGACAAGGACCCTAGAGTAGAAATCATTAGACCTTTTCATTTATCATACCACAGGGGGAAGAGGGATGTGTTTGCTGCCTCAAAAAGGAAAGGGGCCATCTCTTCTCAAGCTATCAAACCATTGGAAAAAGGTCAGGAAAAAATGAATGAAAATGTTGAGGATCAACATGGTGAAGAAAGAGAATTTTAACTTATACATATTGATATTGAGGAAGAAGATAAAATCTCTCGTTCGCTCCTCCAAAGTAAGAGTTCCTAAATAAGAGATCTTCAGGTAGAGTTGGAAAGAGCCAAGTACAAATATGATGTCTTAGATTGGAAGAACCAGAAAAGGAGTGCACACATGGCAATTTATGAGGTAAGGTCACTAAGGGCCCGAAGACAAGCCATAAGGGCAGAGGTGCAATTAGAAGAGTGCAAGAGGACTCATCCAGAGAGTGAAGAAGAAGAAGAAGAAGAACCTAGAAGGAGGCAAAGGACCATTGGGGTGAGAAAAGCCTTGGCCAAAGAGAGGGAGGAAGAATCTTCCCTAGCTGAGAAAATTCTTATCAGTGAGCTACTTGACATGGACATAGAGTTTGATAGGGAGCCTTGTGTTACCCACCTATAAATTTTTTGAGAAGCAAATAGGTGGCTAAAATGTTTTTGAGCCTTCAAGAAATACATTTCCTCTGAAAACATATCATTCTTGAAGCCTCTGTGTGTCTTTTCCCTTTGAACAATCTTCACTATTGTTTCCATTAAAAATCCCTACTGTTTTGAGAAGAAGAATGCTTCAAGAAGGCCTCCATTTGCCCATTTTGTCCCCTCAAAGCCTCTATTTTCATCACCCTTTCCCCTTTCAAATTTCCTTCATTAACCCTCTAAATTTCCCAAGAACCCTGTTTAAGCCTTATGATATCCTTTGTCTGGCCTAAACACCCCTTATTCCCTCTACCGAAACCCTCCTTTTAGCCTTAAAAATCCTCTTTTTGGCTTTAAAAACACCCCATTTTCATTTGAGGCTTAAGCCCCTTTTGGCCAGCCCCTTAACCACTTCCCCACATATGCCCCACTCCCAGAACCAAGTGCTAAAGCCCTGGGCACTAATCACAATCGTAACTTTCATTGTGCGCATTTTCCTTTGCTAATTCAATTTCTTTCAATGCGAGGAATTTTGTTCTAATAGACCCCCGCTGCATTCTCCGCCGTTGATCTATACATATCTAACGGCCCTGATGTATTCGCACCGCCACCCCAATCGCCAATTGCAACTTTTTATTGCGCCACTCTTCAACTCCCCGATTGGCCAAACTTCTATTCAATCCTGGCCGTTGAACCCACAAGAACCAACGGCCAGGATTTGTCCTCTCACCACCCTTGTGTCCCCGATTGGCCATTCCCGACCCAATCGCAACCGTCGATCTTCTGCTGATCCGACGGTCCATATGTAATCGCAACATCATACCATCAGAGTTTTTGGCCCCTGCCATCCTCCGGTGCGATTAAATCGTAGCCGTTCATTCCATAGATCGGACGGCCCACATTCAAACTGCCTGGGCCATTCCCCTCCATTACTGACTGCGCATCTCCCCATATCGCACTCCACCCTACACCATCCGATCTTCCACCCCTCCATCTGACGGTCAGCATGCATATCGCGTTATTTTGGCATCCGGGCTTTAATGCTCCAAAGTTACGCGATGAAAGCGATTTTGTTCTACCACGCGTCACTCAGCGACCTATATTGCGTTTTTTCTGAAGATTTTCTAAACCGCCCTAAAGCCACACGACACCAGTGGTTTTCTTCCTGAAACCACCTTCCTCCCCTTCGTTCCCACAACCTTCATCATTTAATCTTAGCCATCCATTAATCCAGATCTACGGTCCATACTGTATCGCATCTCCCGTCTATGATCATTCATCAGATTTCCACAGAGTTTCATCTGACAATCACCACCGTTGATCACCTCCTGCGATCCAACGGCTCATAGTTAATCGCCCTCTTCCCGCTGGGTCCCACTACCTAAAGGCCCCGCTTTCGTATATTTTGCTCCATTTTCTTTGTAAATCACCCGAGCGCTAAACTTTGGGTTTTACACTAAATATTATTTCCTCCACCCCACTTACTATTAACACCTCCATTCGTGAATCCTGACCGTTGATTTCCATTTCCACATCTAATCCAATGGTCTGCGACCTTTTCATACCAGACCTCCGTCAGACCATTCTTCCACCATCCTTTCACAGTTTCCACTGTTTTCCACTGCTGTGCCATCATTCCACAGGCCTCCACAGCAGCCTTCCCTTGCTCCCCTAGATTTCTTAACTAGTTTATTTCATTGTGCAGGGATTACAGAGTGGCAAATTCACTCTGCCTCCACAGTCATAGCCACTGTGATTCAGAGCGCAGAGAGGCCATTACAGCAGTGGCAAAGTGTATCAGCAAGAGGATTAAAGGTTTTCAAGCCTGATTTTGAATATTTAATGTTTTAATTCCGTGTTCAAAGGATAAAGATGCAGTTTGAAGACCGTGAAGATGATCAAGACACCTATTAAGGTCTAAGCACATGAAATAAGCCATATCTGTGATATAAAAACAGCAAAACGTATTTTCTCAGAAAGTACACCTTCCGACAAAAGTCTCCATGCCTCCTCGAGCTCTTAAAAGAAATTTCACTGACAGAAGCTTCTTAAATACTGTCAGGACCAGCAGTAATGGAAGTATGGAGACCTGCAGACCTTTCTATCCAGTTACTTATTTCAAAAGGCTACCACAGAGTACCAAACAGCCAGAAGGACTTCAAAGAACACATCCGAGGTGAAATATCGACCTGAAAAAGACTCCCAGACCATACTACAGAGTACATATAGCAACGCAAAGCCATTAAGCAGAGTGGGCTCAATCATCTGCCTCCACTCTATCTTAATGAGTCAATTTAATTTACATCTACTTCCACAGTTACTCATTCTCCTATAAGAACCACAAGAGAACATATTGTAATGGTTGTTGTTGGTTTCTGTTAGTGTAGGGATTCATTCGACTACTAGAACAGTTATTGGGGGAGAGTAGCTGAGTAGTTTGTAATTTAGTAGGCTGGGAGGAGAAAGTTTGGAATGTCTTAGCCATTGAGCTCAGTGTATGTGACTGGTTTTGCACATCAATTAATCAAGCAATTTCACAGGATCCTAGTCTATATTACGGGTGATGTTTCCTGTCTTATTTCATTTTAATCATGTTGTTCATATTTCTCTGATAAGAAGCAGTAAATCAGGCTTAGGATATACCCTTGCATGGTACCCTAATGCCCATTTCTCTTCTTGTCTTTGATGTTTTTTTCTTAATGTGTGTCTGAGAAAAAATTCATGTAATTTAACCAGTTAAAGATGTTGGTCTGGCCCATGCTTACTGATGTGTGAATTCAGGGTTTGTTGCTTGGATGTTCTGGTTGGGTTTAAGCTGGAAGAATTGGGATACCGGGGATTTAGTGTAAGCCCTATCCACTAGGGTTCTTTTCCAATAGATTGGCCTTTCTAAGATCCCTTGAGCTGGTGTCAAAGCATTGAAGGTTAAAATCCCTTCTCTGATCTTAGGCCTAGTTTTGTGTTAAATATTATCTCTGTTTTTCTCTTGGAATATGTTGAAGCAGGCCTCGAGTTAAATGACCTCTGACCTGATCTTAAGCTGCCCTTTGTATCTTCATTGAGAGTTGCCTTTGAGTATTTCAAAGCAGGTCTGGATTTAAATGATATCTAACCTGATCTCCAGACTGAAATTGGGTTTCTTTCCTTCTTTCACCTTCACTCCTTATTGTTCCATTCCACCATCTATCTAAAAGATCCTTTGATATAGATGACTTGCCCTATGGAAAGCCTTGGATAGTTGTTGTCTGCTCAACTTAGTGTTCCTAAATTGATGTCATAAATTGTCAACCAGGGCTAGTAAACTGTTGAAGTGAAGTGAACTATATGTGCCTAGGTATCTGTTTCCTACTTCATTGTGTTTAGTGTTTTTCTAGTGTTTTTGGTTTTGTGTTTTTATGCTAAGAGGAAAAGAACTAAGTGTTGGTAAAGAGCAGTTGTTGGTCACACTAAAACAGAGCAAAATCTATTCTAAACTATGTATGGCACTAAAGAACACAGAATGCAAAACTTGACAATAACTCATAACACGAACTCAGTCCAATTCATTCATTAGAAATATATTGGAACAACTTGAGAAAAGGATGAGTTAAATGCAATGAAGTTCTTCTAAGTAAACAACAACCTACAATATCATAGAGAAAACCTCATCCATGGTTAGAGATTTGTTGGAATACATTTGGAAAAGATTATCTGCAACATAGTAAGGAACCTCACTCTAAATTAACTTAAGACACTAAAATCAATCCATTCTACAACTCAAAATGTCACTATTCAGCCTCATTCAAGGGTTAGAAATCTTTTGGAATAGTTTTGGAAAGAGGCAGTTTGTAAAATTATGAGAAATTGCAGAACAGTCAAGACTTCAAAATGACATTACCAATTCTTGTTCCTATGATAATAATGTATTAATAGATATTAAGAACAAGAGCAGTTTGTAAATAATGAAGGCCTTTAAGTCTAATTTAACAGAACTAGAATACAACTAGCTAATAAAACTAGAAATACAATGAATAGGACTAAACTAGAATGCAATCAATTAACTTGAAATAAAGTGAATAGAACTGAACTAGAGTAAAATTAACCTCCGAAGTTTTACAGCTGAACTAAAATGCAACTAATCACTGAAATAATACAGCTCTGTCTCATTCGGTGTTAGTGATATTTTGGAACAATTCATAAGAACAAGGCTGGCTGTAACATTTGATGTGAGTGAGCATAAAAACATAAAGTTTAGAAAAATGCAACTAAGCTCTAAAACACTACAGCTATGTCTCATTCAGTGTTAGTGATATTTTGGAACAATTCATAAGAATAAGACTGGTTGTAACATCCGATTTAAGTAAGCATAAAACACAAAGTTCAGAAAACTACTTAAATTAGGAGTGACACAAGGCTAAAGTTACTTATCTAAACAATATGCACAGAGCTTCTCGGGCAGTAGGGCCCCTCTACCACCAGATTATCATATGAATCTACTTCAAGATTGCTTCAAATCTTGTATTAAAGTTGCTCTTATTTCATTAAAGGAAAACGCTTCCAAAAACAGAGTATTACGGTCTTTTGAGATCTAACAATAAAACATCAATCTAGCTAGTTGTCCCTCAGTTTCCTGAGTTATTCTTATAAGAGAAATACATAACTACCCTAGAGAAGAAATATGGATAAGTGTATTTTTCAATTAAAATCAAACTAGGACTCTTGTGGAGGCCTCATACTTTGCTGAAGACATCTGTAGAGTCCTTGTCCTGGTAGGAATCTGCCTCTTAGTTTTGGTTTCCTCCACGTGCATAACCACCTGTAGATTTCTACTCAGACTTCGTAGAGGGCAAGAAATGATGTAGGAGTGTTGTGGAATTCAACCATATGCATTTTTCCTTGAAGTGACACTTGTAACCTGTGAGAACATGAAGATAGCTGCGGAATAGGCGACTAGCTACAGAATGGCTGCATTCTGTAGCTGAATCTAGTCAAAAATTACTACAACAACAAAACCACGAAAATATAGCAAGTCAGTAATTGTATGCATTCCTAAAGTGACTTTAATTAATCCTATTGATCTTTTAAGCCTGTAATTGATAAGGGACAAAGGAAATAAAGTGAAATTTGGTGAAAGGAAAGGACATCTTTGGGGCTCAACAATTGTTATGCAAGTAATCCCCTTTCATGACTCCATAGCCCAATGGATTGACACTTTCTTGACCTATCTTCTTTTGCCGAAACATCTTGTTGCTTCGTTCCTTTCAGTCCATAACCTTCTCAGTTGATGATCTCCAACCAACCCAACAACCAAACCAATTTAAAACCCCCTTGTCCGATCTTTTGGTCTTGCCAATCTGGCCAAAACACTGGAACCCCAACATAATGGCGACTCCACTGGGGAAAAAATCTGAGTGCCTAAACTTCTAATACCTAGCCTTGTGTCCCATTGTCGTCTCCAAACATAATGGCGACTCCGCTAGGGAGTGAGTGAATTTTATCTTAGACACCCTTAGGCACTCAGAAGACCCAAGATCTCTGGTTAGATTGGTATTCAATTGTTGATGGTGGACAGCAACTTGCTTCAAACAGTCAATTCATCCACCTGGTGACTCCACACTCCATGAATCTGAATATACCAAATGACTCCACTGGTAGAAGACCCTGAACTAGTTGAGAAAATATAGTGACCTCTTCTTACAGACATGGATCCAAACATGGACAGAGAAGCAAAGCTAGACGCTTTGGCAGATGGATTAACAAGAATAGTAAACATGTTTGGTGAAGTGGTGATGAAGATGTATGAGGCAAATTTAAATGCAAATGATGATTATTTAGAGCATCCCATGCTTCTTTCAGAGCAAGAACAAACTCAAGACCCAGAAAATGAGAAAGACGTGTATGATGCTCAAGAGTCTATAGAAAATGAAGAGGAAAGTAATCAGGAACTGCCTGATTGCCTACCTATGTCTTGTACTATGCTGACTAGAGAATATCAAGACCTAATGGCGAAAGCCAATAGGGAACATTGCTTTGAGGAAACAAGAGACCACATAGAAGATGTAGAATCTGATGTGGAAGGAGAAAGAGATCAGGAAACATCAGGAAATCCTCAAAGTTTCCGTGCTAGCACAAGTGAAGATTCCGCAGAAGGGGCTCAAGAAGATATCCAGCCTCCAAATCAGTTAGTACAAGAAACAGAGGACTGTTGTTCTTCTGTCTATGTTAAAAAATAAATTCCTCTGTTTACAGAAGAAGAGATGGACCGAATATTAAACACGCAGTCCACCTCTGAAATATTTTATAGAAAAGATACGCTTGCTCATTCATCTAATGAGTTTGATGATATTGATTTAAAGGACTCCTCTATGGATCAGAATGAAGAAAGACTTGCTAGAAATCCAGTAGGTGTGATTGGTGACATTGCTTACAAATATGATTTTCCTATTTATGATCTGTTTGATGATGATTGTTTCCAAGGGGAAGTTGATCTTGCAGGACCATCATCAGTAGATTCATGGGAGGAAGATCAGGGCCAGCAACTTCAGAGAAGCAATGAACCCAGTCAGCCTATCTATGACACCGATGAAGAAAGTTATGAAAGCCTAATAATAGATGAAGATTCATTGAATTTTCACTCTGTTACACCTTAGATCATCAGTCATATCTTTCATGTGATTGGAAGTCAGCAATCCTCCATCTCAGAGGATGAGGAGGAAAATAAGGAAGAATTTTTTGAGCAGGTCGAAATTAAGGGGCCTTCTCTTGAAAAAGAGGAAGTGAAGGAACATACCCCTGCTCAAGAATACATGGATATTTTCACAGAGCTCATCCCACCAGATCAAAATATATCAGAGCTCCAAGAGGACAGCACTGCCATATATGATGAGTCCTCCAGTTTAGAAAATGAAGAAGATGAAGGAGATTCTCTTTCTAAAGAGAGTCTTGTTCTTGATCCAGTGGAAGAAGAAGAAATCTTGGTTGAAGCCTGCCTGCCAAATATTCACAACCAGGTATCATTTTATGATCCTTATGTTCATTTCCTGCTAACACTTGAAGAAGGATCAAAGGTCATTTTGAGCAGCATGTTGCAAACAACAAGAAACATTTTAGAAGTTGCTGTTGAAAAACAAAGAGAATGGGAGTGGCCCTGCCTATCCAGCCTGCTCAAAGAGATGAGCAGTACAGACCAGTCATGGGATCATTTGATGGACTGGATGTATTGGAAAAGAAGGTTTATAATCTAGACTTGTAAATATTTCAAGTTAGAGTAGGGTAGGTAGGAAAGCTCAATAAAGCTCAGTCCATGAGCATGTAGTTAGTTGTTTTTAATTTCTACAAAGTTCAGCAAGCCAGACAGTCTAATCCTGGCTTGATTGTCAATTTCTGTCTTAGAATGTAGAGAAGAAATCTGCTAAACAGTTTAATCCTAGCAGATACTAGTTTAGGTAGAGAAGCTATGAGACCAACTATTTAATCTGGTCCCATGGAGTAATAAGGGTAGAAGTAGAGTAGGTTTATTTTCTTGTTTGTAAAAAATTGATGATGTAAGGGGTCTGCAAGTCCAAATGCACCCAGAAGGAAAAAATGTTAGGGATTTAGTATGGGTAGGTAGTTGTTTGGGAGAATATTACTGCTGATATGATGTCTTCATGATTGTGGCAGCTGATCCAAGAAATAAAATGGATGTGTCAGGTACCAGGCATCTGGCCTACTCCAAAGATTATTTTCTATAAATAAAAATAAGACCAAGGTCATGGGACATGTATTCCATGCTGAATCTTGGGAAAAACATAGCAATGGGAATCACTAGTGGTTAATTTATGGCTATGGAAATTGGCAAAGAAAACGTGGCATTAATTGGCATTTATTAATGAAAATAAAGGAAAATATGAGAAAATAGAGATGAAAGGTCACATATTTGCATGAGGATGAAATTAAAGGAAAAATGAAGGGAAATGAAGAAAATCGATGCCTCAATGGTAAAAAAGCTTATGAGGATTAGTTGCTAGCTTTTACTAGTTTTAGCTTAGAGCTCTCTCATATTCTCTCACTCTCTCATACTCTTGCACACTTAGAGAAATATTGGAGCATTATTGGAGCACGCTTGGAGAACTCTAGTTTTCACTGGGATTTGGATAAATAAGGAAAAGAGAAGTAGGAAAGGGCAAGGGAAAAGGTGGATCAACAACTATAGCTAGATTACTTTGCAGGTAACATGTTGCATATGTGATTTCCTTCCTGATTTATGGAAGCATGGTATATGCATGTGTTTTTATCGTTACGTGTTGTCATTGGAATGGATATTTCCCTAGATTGATAGTGGTTCTATCCTTGCCTTACCATTTCCTAGATAGCCATGGTGTTGTGGCTTTTTCCACTTTATAATTTTTTCTAGTTGGTGCTCATAATTCCTTATGGATGTGGGTTGGAAGAAACACTCTGGAAGCCCTGGAATAACTTGGGTTGAATTACTAGTCTTAGAGCCTAGATAGGGACAAATTATCTGGAGCGCTTGGTGGGTTGAGTTACTAGTCCCTAGATCCAAGCTGGAAAAATGCTCTAGATCCCTATAAGGTTGTGGATGAGTTACTAGTTCCTGGAGCCCTGGAAAGCTTGGGTAGAGATTGATTTGGTTGGTGTTAGTGATGTCCGACCATGAGGTGGAACCATTGGTTGAGGGTTGAGGTGTTTTTGTACTCTAAAAGCCCTAGTTTGGTTTTGTTTGGTTTATTCCATGAGATCCCACATTCACACTTAGAATATGGCACTGGGTGATTAGCTGAAAGAGAGATTTGGTTCATCCCAATCTATGGTCGGGTGGTACGTGGAAGTCACTAACTTGGTGGGTATTTTCATATGTTGATAAGGGTTATTCTTCTATTGTGGTTCATGTATATTTATAGTGATTATGTTGGCAATATTTTGGTTGGGTTACCATGGTTTAGATGTTGGTTATTTTATAGTTATATGTTGATTATATGATGTGTATCATCTATGGATCTTGTCATGAATTGTTTATTTATTGATCAATTGATAAATTTTTGGACTAATGTGTTGTTACTCATAGGGCCTTCTCAGTGATTCTTAGATGAACCTCATACTTTTATAATCAGTTATGCATTCATGACCTGTAGCTTACATGTTTTTCATGTGTTTGATGAAATGTTTATTATGTTCTAGGAAGTTTAGGTCAAGTTATACCTTCAAGTATGTATGTTTAGAGTTTTTTTCATGTCATTAATGATTCTGAGAAGTTTCAAGAAGTTGAGGGAATTGGTTTGGAGCTTAACCTAGAATTGAGGCTCAAATATTGTGACGACGCTCTCTGAATTGGACAATTTGGGTCAGAACGGCATGTAGAAAATCCACATAGATTCAAACTATTAATTGTAATATGCTAAAACTAATTACTTGAATCTAATCTACCAATTTCGGAAACCTATTATGATCATGAAATCACAAACAATACAAGAGAAATAATTTCAATCACACATTACACAAATATTTCCTAGGGAAATCGAAAGCTAAAAACCTTGCTATCTATATATTGTATATGTTAGAGAATATTACAATGATTTTCTCAATCCTGAGAAACCTCTGCATTATCTCTATCTGTCTCATTGATTCCTAGATAAGCATGGTTCAATACTTAACCAATGTTTTTCCCTTCAAGGTCCCTATTTCCTTGTGTTGTTTCCTTGGGTAATTAGGCCTTATTCATTACAGAAATTCCCAATCAATATTGTGCAATCCATTAGGGACCTTCCTCTGATTGCATGCACCCTGTGTACAATTCAAATAATTGTTCAAATGATAGTACACAGCCCTTGAACTCCAATCTCAACTGGGTATTTCTCAAAACTGACATGTGCCATGAGTTATTCATGAGTGAATCATTAGTTATATGATTTATCACTAGATGTGGTTCAAGTCCAATTTCCACTCTTTGACCTCTCACTAGTTCCTTCATCATTTAGAGCTATTTAAACTGATTTTAACTCATATAAACTGAGTTGATTCATTACAACTCAAAATAAACTCAACCAGGGCTCCTATAATGTAGGAGACACTCTAAATGCCTCTAGTAAGACCCTAAAATCGAATTAAATGAACCAAATAAGAAATCCTAACTTATTTAAATCGTACAAGATGTCATGTGATGTAGAATTACAATTTTATTCTAATTTAATTCAAGGGAAAATTTAATTAAAATATTTCTTGATGCCATTTTCAAGATTTGTTGTTGCCATTTTCACCACTGCACTCAGGTAGGCTTGTGAGTGGGGTTGGAGGCCTTCAACCACTTGGAAGCCTTGGCATGCATGCAGTTGGGGGTTAAGTTGTGTGAAAATAAGCCCCAACTCAAGTTTTGGTCACCTGGGGTGGCTCTTTGGCCCCTGAGTGTCCCTATAGCCTTGAGGAATGTTGTGAGATTTCAGTTGATGGTCATTTGTAGGCCTCACTTTCTTAACTGAAGCTAGCAGGTTGGGTCAAGTCATAGTAGATATCGTCTCATGTTTACCCTGGAAGGTTGGTGAAACAGGGTAAATGTGGGATGGGTGGTTACATATTGGTATCAGAGCTCTTAGGTTCAATCACATGGACTGGATGGGAAAAATGTGTTTGTCATGCATGCATGTTAGTTGTATATGTGTTCATTATACATGCATTCTTATGGTAATTGTTGTAGTTGTGTCATCATGTATAGGTTGATGATGTTGATGTTGAGATTATTTATATGTTTATTTCATTATATATAGATATGTTGTTTAATCCAGGTTGATTTCGCAGACGAGATAGCCTCCCTTGAAATGCATTGATGTTTGATGATTATGTTTAGATTTGATTATTTGACATGGTATGTTTGTAGGCAGTAAAAGATCAAGATGACAAGAAAAATGGTGGACTACAATTCACGTGATTCTCCCTACATACAATATGAACAACATGGTGATGAGTACTCCCTTGACATATCAGATACATTGATAAGTTTGAAGCAGAGATCATAAATTGTAAGGATGATAATGATAGGATCATTTAGTCATAGGAAATACTTGTCAAGGCACAGGAAAAGAAAATAGAAGTTAATGCAGTCATCCTTTAGAGTCTATCAGAATTGTAGAGACATGGACCACTTATGATCAGTCGCGGACAAGAGGAAATGATTAATGGGGAATATGGATACAGGTCTCAGCCAGGATATCGGTCCAAAAGGGATGGCACAGTCAAAGATGGTAGGTTATTGGATACGCCTGATAGGAGGGGTAATGACTGTGGGATATATTCTAGTTCTGGTTCAAAGAGACAACATCGTCATCACTGTCACCATCCATATAGGAGGAGTGAGAAATAATACTTGCCAAAGGATTTCAAGAAAGAAAATCATCCTACAGTTGATGGAGAAATGAATAAGTCACAAGGTGCAAAAGATTTTTTACTTGGGATGAATAATTTTTTTAGATTGCATGATTATTCATAAAATATGAAATTTCAGATATCTATTTTCAGCCTTAAAGGAAAATAAAACATTTGGTGGGAAGATGTAAATAATGTCAAAGGAATTCGGGAAGAGGTGTTGACTTGGAGTGAGTTTGAGCGACTTTTTAGGAATAAGGATCTATCTGAAATATACTATTATGACAGGGCAAAGGAGTTCTATGAGTTGAAGACGAAATATATGACCGATGAAGAATATACTAGCATATTCTTGGAGTTGTTCATATGTGTGCCTTATATAAAGGAGGAGAAAGAAAATATTCAGAGATTCATCAATAGGTTTCTAGTATCATTCAAAGACAAGATTTAATTTGATGATCCTAGATCATTGGAGGAATCCATCAGAAAGTTGAAGAATTTTTATGGAAATCGAAGCGCAAGGTTGAGTCTAAGTAGGATTGGAAAGGTAACAAGAAGAATAAAGTAATGTGTGCTAAGAAGAGAGGAAAACCTCAAGATACATATGACAAGGAAAATGTGACAATGTATAAGAAGTTCAATGATGTTGACAGAGGATGAGGATTTCAATTTAAGGAGCAGAACAAAGGTGATGGTAGGAAGCCTTTGCAGTGTTCGACTTGTGGCATGGATCATTGCAGGAGAGATTTTCCACAACATCAGTATTGCAGACCACAGATCTATAGTTCTCAAGAGGTACATATAGTTGGTGATGTTGGATAGAGTATTCCTCATATTTATGCAACATTAGATAATAGGTAGGCTAATAATCAGGAATCTATTATCAAGATGGAAGGTAATATTTGTGATCAAGTTGTTTCTATTTTGATTAACCCTATATCTAAATATAGGTATATCAGTCCTGTCCTGGTGTATAATTGTTGCTTTAATAAATAAGTGCATGCATACTCTTGGTTGGTGCAGTTGGCTACAGGTACTAAAAAAATATTTCATCATTGGGTAAGATCTTGTGCATTTGAGTTTAACAATATTTCTATATCAGCGCATCTAAATGTGCTTATGTTGGGAGCATATAGTATTTTTTTGGGTATGGATTGGTTATACATTCACAGGACTAAGGTAGATTTCTACGATACAACTATTGAATTCTAGAAAGATGGCGGAGAGAAGAGAGTCTTGTAGGGTAAGAAGAACCCTACATCAATGAGAATGGTTACAACTATGCAGGCAAAGCACAATTGCAGGAAAGGATGTGTATTGTTTTAAATTCATATTTCTAGTGATAAAGGGAAGTATGTTAAGGATGTTGAATTATTGAAGAGGTATCTGGTTTTTCATCAGTTTCAAGTTGTATTTCTTGCAAAGATTTCAGAGTTAACACCTCATAGGGAAGTAAACTTTTCTATTCATTTGATTTCGAGAGCAACACCAATGTCGAAGGAACCTTACATGATGAGCACTCCAATGATTAGTGGAACTGAAGTTCTAGTTTAAGGAAATCCTTGATAAGGGATACACTAGGCCAAGTGTGTCACCTTGGGGTGCACCACTGTTTTTTGTAAAGAATAAGGATTGTAGAGAAACACCAATGTCGAAGGCACCTTACAGGATGAGCACTCCAATGATTAGTGGAACTGAAGTTCTAGTTTAAGGAAATTATTGATAAGGGATAAACTACGCCAAGTGTGTCACCTTGGGGTGCACCAGTGTTTTTTGTAAAGAAGAAGGATTGTACTCTTAGGTTGTGTATTTATTACAAGAATTTGAACAAGGTGAAGATTAAGAATAGGTATCCTTTATCACAGATTGATGATTTGTTTGATCAGTTGAATGGCGCAACAATGTTCTTGAAGATAAACTTGATATCAGGATATCATCATGTATGCATCAAAGAAGAGGACATCTATAAGACTTCTTTCTAGACCAAGTATGGGAATTATGAGTTTGTTGTGGTTCCTTTTGGTTTGACTAATGATACAACTACTTGTATGTGCTTGATTAATAGTGTGTTGCGTCCTTATCTAGAAAATTTTGTGATAATATTCATTGATGACATATTTATATATTATAATAATGAGGAAGGGTATGCAGAACATCTAGCAACAATGTTGAAATATCTAAGTTCATCATTAGTTGTATGTAAAACTTTGTAAATTCATATTATTTCAAACAGAAGTTCACTACTTGGGGCATGTGGTTTCCAAGGTAGGTAAACTAGTAGACCCGAAAAGGATCAGATCTATCATGGAATTGGAAACTCCTAGGAGTGTATATGAGGTCATATCATTAATGGTATTATCAGGTTATTACAAGAGGTTCATCAGGAACTTCTCACATGTTTCCTATCCCATTACATCTTTGCAACAAAAAGGAAAAAAGTTTGAATAGACAGAGGAATGTGCAGCTAGTTTTGAGCAGTTGAAGAAGTTGCTTACAAATGCTTTGGTCTTGAATATTTTAGATCCATGTAAATGGTTTGTGGTATGTACAGATGCTTGCAAGAGAGGACTTGGTGGATTCTTGATGCAAGAGGGAAAAGTAGTATGCTATGAGTTAAGGGAATTGAATGAGCACAAGCATTATTATGTGATGCATAATCTTGAGTTGGCAGCTATCATCCATGCCTTGAAGATGTAGAGACATTATCTTCTTGGCAGGAGGTTTGTCTTGATGAGTGATCACATTGGGTTGAGGTACTTGTTCGACTAACCTAATCTGAATTTCAAGAAATCTAGGTGGTTGGCTATGCTTAGTGAGTTCGACTTTGAGATCAAGTACATTAAGGGTAAAGAGAATAGGGTTGCAAATGAACTTAGTAAAAAAAGTGCAAGTAAATCACATTATAGCTATGTGTTCATATGGGAAAAAATTTAAATATCATATCTTGCAGGAAGGATAGTAGGATGGCAGGTACCAACATCTTAAGCACGGGTTACAACAACAAGGCACAAGTGAAAAATATGTGTATTAACATCTCAGGACAAATAGTTTGGTCAAATTTAGGGATAGGATCTATGTGTTAGAAAACAATGAGCTCAAGAATATTATCTTGAGGGAATTTCATGTTAAGTCATATTCAAGGCATCGGAGATATCAAAAGACATTGACAACGGTTAAAAATTCATACCATTCGCCAAAATTGAAGAAAGCAAGGTAGAGTTTGTTTCGAGATATTTGGATTTTCAACTGGTAAAAGCAGACTGTAAGCATCTAGGTGGTTTATTGCAGTCGATTTTGATTTCACAATTGAAATGGGAGGTCATTTCCATGAAATTCATTACAGGTTTATTGAGGAAATATAGACAACGTGATTATATTATGGTTGTGGTTGACAGGTTGACTAAGGTAGCTCACTTCATTCTAGTGAAGTCTATGAATTTAGCTAGTGAAGTAGCTCAGGTATTCATCATGTAGATAGCGAGTTTGCATGGTATTCCTAAGAAGATTGTGTCATACATAGATTCCAAGTTCACTTCTTGGTTTTTGAAAGAGTTGTTTGCATGTTTGCGAACAAAGTTTGCCTTTAGTAAAACTTATCATCTGTAGACAGATGGAAAAACAAAGAGATTTAGTAGGATTCTTGAGGACATGTTGAGGATGTATGTCATACACCAATAGCAGAAGTGGGAAGAGTATCGTCCATTGGTGGAGTTTTCATATAACAATGTGTATCTGGAATATTTGAAGATGAGTTCATTTGAGGCACTTTATGGGCGAAGTTGTAATAATCCCATCAGTTGGGGTGATCCAATTAACACGATATTGATTGGACCAGATATGTTGGTAGAGATGGAACAAGAAATGTAGGTTATCAAGAAGAATCTAAAGGAAATATAGGACAGGAAAAAGAGTTATGCATTTTAGCATTGGGTATTTAAGGAGTTTCAAGTTAGGGAACATGTTTACTTGTGCATCAAGCCCATGAAGAGATCCTTGAGGATTGGATCATGTGCCAAGTTGGAACCTCAATATGCGGTCCTTTCAAAATCCTTGAGAGGATTGGACTAGTGGCCTACTGAATTGAACTGCCCCTGACAGTGAAATTCCATGATGTTTTCCATGTGTCATTTCTTAATAAGTGTGTGAAATGTGTTGATCATGTGATTGCTGGTTTGTATTGTAGGTGGAACCAAAGGCGAATTCCAACCAGAACCTTAGTGCATTTTGCAGCGAAAGAGAATCATGCTTTGGAATTGAGAAATCGAGCAAGTTAAAGTGTAGTTGAAGCACTTTGGGCTTGATGAAGCTAAATGGGAGATGGTTGATCAAATGCAAGATATGTATCCTTCTCTATTCGTTGGTTGAGTTTATGTATTCTTATATATGGTTTGATGTTGTGTTTTGGTTATGTCTATATATGCATATGTATGTAAATATCACATTAAGTTGTGTTATAAATCTCTAATAAGTTGTATGGTGCTCATGGTATGATGATCATGGTCTCAGTAGTATGATATGATGTAAATGTTTTATCAAGTTGTGTTATAAAGCTCCATGGGAATCATGCGTTTTTTTGGTTTATAAGTGTCATTGAACACCGAGGACGATAGCCTTTAACATCTTAATATACATATCCTGTGAAGGTAGACAAAGTGTAGTATATGGCTATCATTTTAGGCTATTTCATGAGCTCATATACCAAGAAATTTTTCTTCTTGAAAAAATAGTGAACGTACCTTATTTCCTCCTCTAGTCCATCAGGGACATGATCCAAAAAGTCAAAGAAGGGAAACATAAACACTTAGCCCATCATGGCCTTATTAAGTTGATAGTAGAAGATGCCCTAAATCACTTAATAGTTACTATCCCATGTTCTAAATTCAGAGATATGGATAGGAAGGCACTCATAGGAACTCAGAGCATTACTCTTGGGGAAACCCCTGTATCTAGAATTGGGGGTAAAGACACTAGATCATAGGAAGACGAAGAGGTAGAGGGGACCAAAAAAATGTAAATAGATGAAGAAAAAGAAGAATAGGCATAAGCATAAATGGAAACAAATGATAAGGAATAATAGGAAGATAAGTTAGAAGAGGAGGCCCTAAGTCCTAGACAGACCATTTTTCCAATGGAAACTGATATATCTGCCCAACAGACTAGTCTGTCACCAGGAAAAACTAAAGATGAGGTGGTTACCACTTTAGCTACCTTGGGCACTCCTATGAAATGCAAGAAGAAAATTTTCATAAAAAACCCTTTACTTTAAAAAAAGTAAAAGCACTAAAATAAGACAAGGCAGACCCCAAACTCCCACAAAAGTTCCAAATACCATTGAGGGGTCCCCAAGTAAAAAAGAAGAGGTAGGGAAATATTAAGGAGGTCACCTCTCCAAAGCCAAAAACTAAGGCTCCCATAGCCTATGTAAGGAGGTACACCACTAGAGAATCAACCTTTAAGCAACCAGAATCACCCACTGACATCCAAAGAGAAGGAAATAGAATGCTATAGGAAAAATAGAGCCTGTTGAGGCAGAAAGGAATGCAAGATTCTATCCACCAGAAGACAATCCCTCTTTTCTTCCTTGGGATGTCAAAGAGGCCACCAGGGCTTTGAAAGGGATCAACAAGGAGGACTGAGTTGCTCAAAGGATGAGCAACCATTTCAATAGGGGGGTGATGATGAGTCCCATCATTAGGTATATTTTAAGGGGTTAAAATTCCATGCTATAGCTATTAAGTTACCTCTCTCTCACAGTTATTTAATTTTTTTTCTTATTATGCTTAATGAAAAGGGTGTATGATTTTTTTCATGTATGGTTTCCTAATTTGAATTAATTGTAGGAAATAAAGCTATTTTTTATAAAATTTCCACCTAAGGACTCAAAGTAGACAACAAGGAGAGATTGTAGGAGGTTTTTCCACCTCCTTAACTCTCTCAATAAACCAAGATCACATCGATATATATCCCAACAGCTCAAAGGCAAAGGAAACCAAGCAAAGTGACAGTTATGAGGATCCAAGCTCCACTCTTCTCGAGATAAAGGAGGACTTATTCCTACTTTTTAGGGAGTTGTTGATGGCAACCCATTTGTATAAATAAGCATATGAAATAGATCATTAGGGTTGAAACTTTGTATTCACGTAGGTCACTCTTGAGCTCTGATTTAGTGTTATTTTTTACTATCATATGATGTAATAGACCTTTTTATGCAATGATAATGAGAAGTTGCTTGTTCCATCACCGATTTAGGTTTAGAGGGATGGTGCTTTTGGGTTAGGGCCCAATCCATTGGCTAAGTCCCTCTTGTGTATTTATATTATCTCTTTATGTTTCAAAATCTTGTTTAGTCTATTTACATTCTAGTAGCATCAAAAATCCATCAAAATTGTGCTTGTAGCCTCTCTTCATCCCCTCTCTCATGGGAGCTTGAGGAGAAGGTTCTCCAACCATAGATCAAAAGTTGTTTTTTTATGATTTCTTGGAAAGTTAGATAGTGTGATTATAATTTTCATAATATGCTTACTGTAAGTTAGCAAGTGGATTTGTGTTAGATTATATTTCAACATATATTAAGTAGGGTTTCTTCATTCAACTCATCTTTTCCACTTGTTAACATGATAATTTGTCAATAGTAAATGCATGAATGTGTAGTGATTGTTGGGTTTTCTACAGCTACAGGGAAAGGACCATTTCCATCCCATTGATCCTCCTTGTCAACAACCTCCAAATCTGCCACCAAAACCCTGTTTTGTGAAACTACCTTCACCACCACCGTGAGCTGCCTAGCCTTCCAAGTGAAAAACATGCCTCCCAAGGGTTTCGAGTTTGGTTGGAGGTGTTTTCCACCTTCTCTCACCTTTCAACACCTTCCTTGCACCTTTTTCATCCTTAAAAACATCTCGGCATGTTTCCTGTAGCACTTCAGGACATCTTGTAGCAATTAGAGGACATCTTGTAGCAAATTCTTGTAGCAGCACTATAGGTCACCTCTTCACTCCAATTTAGCTCATTTTTTATTATTTAGCCTAGAATAGGATGCACTTGTCCCCCAACTCTTAATTCATGGTTATAAGAGACTCTTAGGCCACTCCAAATTTCCTTCCTTCCTTGCTGCAAAAATAGAGTAGGCATTAAGGTTTTATTTCATTTCAAAATTAGATTGAATTTCATATGCAAGTACAAGTTGAATGAAACATTAGATATGGTTTTTTTTATGACTTCATGAAGTTTGTAATTATAGAATAGTTTCTTTACTACAAATAAGTAGATATTTAGATGAATGATTACCCATAACATAGTTTCCTTTTTCTGCAACTAGGTTAATTGTTTATGTTTTTCTTTCACTGTCAATTGCAAGTAGGAGTTTGATATACATTCTCTTTGTCTTAGATTAGAAGAAATTCCCTACATTGCATTAGCTAGTTGAACTTCAATCAAGTAGAAGGAATTTCATAGAAAAACTACTGACCAGAAGACCTAGTCGAGGGTGGCATGAGCAGAATTCATCAGATGTGCATATAACACTGTCACCTCTAAGTTTGTACAAACCACATGTTGATAAGTAAATTTAAGTAGCCTTTGGGAGTTGCAGCACTCTTGATGCAATACTAGATGTCACCATGTTTACCAGGAGTGATACGACTCCCGAGGGCTACTCAGATTTACTTATCAACCCGGGGTTCATACAAAATTAGAGGTAACAGTGTTATATGTAGAACAAATGGATTCTACTCATGCCACCCTCAACTAGGTCTTCTAGTCAATAGTACTTCTAGGTCATTATTTCTACTTGATTAAAGTGAAACTAGCTAATGCAATGTAGGGAATTTCTTCTCGTCTAAGACAAAGAGAATGTTTATAAAACTCTTACTTGCAATTGACAATGAAATTAAATCATAAACAATTAACCTAGTTGAAGAAAAAGGAAACTATGCTATAACTGCCACTTGATCTCGAGAAGGGTGGAGCTTGGCTCCTCATACTGTCACTTTGCTTGGTTGCCTTTTCCTTTGAGATGTTGGGATAGATATTGATGTGATCTTGGTTGATTGAAAGAGTTAAGGAGGTGGGAAAACTTCCTACAGTCTCTCCTTATTGTCTACTTTGAGCCCTTATGTGGAAAATATCTCAAAAATAGATTTATTTCTTGCAAATAATTCAGATTAGGCAACTAAATATGAAAAACATCATACACCCTTCTCTTTAAGCATAATATGACAAAAATGTAAATAAATGTGAGAGAGAGGTAACTTAATATCTAAAGAATAACATTTTAACCCATTAAAATATACCTAATGATGGGCCTCATCAGGAACTTCCTCCAAGTAGCTATTATCATAAATAAAAATTTTATAGGTAATCTTTTTGGATTTAATTACCATGAATTTAGTCTTGTAAGTGTTAGCAATCATATCCATCTTGGAGAAAAAATATTGGAGGATTATTAGTTGATAGTAGAGAACGTCATGGCTCTTTTCCAAAAGAAAAATATCAACAACGTAAAGAAGAAGGGTTATGATGATACCATTGATCATGGGGCCAACACATCCTACATCTTCTAAACATTCTTCAAGCTTATCAATGTAAATGCCAAAAAGGGTAGGGGATAAGGGACACCCTTGCCTGACTCCACTACTATAATTCATTTCTTCTTACCAACCATCAGTGGTATCAAGCTTGGCAATAACATTCTCATACAATTGTCAGAACAACCTTGAACTCAAGAGGAACCATTAGCTCCTTCAACCTCTTCCATATATTCATCCTAAGAACAGTGTCAAAAGATTTTCTAAAATCCACAAAACGATACAGGAGGTTAGTCTTGTTATTTAAACATTCCTCTGCAATGATCATGAGAGTAACAAGATGGTAAACAGTTGAATGATGTCTCATAAAACCAACTAGTCCTTTAGGTCTTTTACCATGGCCTTCAAGCCAAAGGCTTAAATCTTCTTTTCTAAAATAAATTTGTACAACTTGGCTAAAATGTGGTGGATCATAAGAGTTCTATAATTATAGGGACTAATTTTATGCCCACTTTTAAAGATAGGCACAATAAGGATATTTTTCCAAGGCTTAGGAAATGAAGATCTTATGTAGGTGAGGGATGAGGATAGACCCTCCCATTTTAAAAGATTTAGCTTGATAGCCTTAAATATCTTTTTCTTTCCCATTAGAAAGGTTCTTAACCCTAAATTCAATGTCTTCTAAAGAAAATATATCATCCTTTATAGGAGGATTCAAAATGATTCGCGTGGAATTAGGGGTCTCATAAAGGTTTTTATAATAGATATTCCAATTATTTAAGGGAATCACTTTATTTTCTTTAGTTTTATGAATCAAAATTTTCCTCCAAAACTTTTTGGGATCATTTTTTAAAAGGTGAAGTAGCTACTCTTTCTTCCTATAACACCCCAGGATGATACAAAATTATTGTCATTTACATTACTTGAATTATGTAAGACCGTAGTGAATGGGCTCGTGTAAGCCCAGTGGAAATTTTTTCAAAACATTTAATTTATACATTAATGATTAATTTGATATGAAAATCTTGGAATTCAAGAGGTCTAACCTATCAAGGATTCCAACCTCCGGATAGTTAGAAACATTTACCCCTTTCTTCCCTGGAGATAAAGAAGGATCTCAGTGGAAAGAAGGGTTTTTTTTTTTTCTTGGGATCTCTATAGACATAAGATAAAGAAGTCTGTGAAATGGGCAGGACACCGCCAGGGAGGAAATGTTGAGTTGGACTTGAGCCATTGGAGAACTCTGGTATAGACAAAGATCAACGTGTATTAGGTTGGACCATGGTCCTGATGTCTATTATGTGACTCTATTGGTTATTGTTGCATACTTTTATGGAGCGGAAGCTCAGGGAGAGAAGTGGACGTAATTTCCCTTCTCAACATTGGATGGATCAATTTTAGCCTAGTTGAATTCTTGGAAAACTTTTAATCATATAAGTTCCTTTACCTGAACTTGTATGCATTATTTAGTTTTACTTTGTTGAAAAGAAAAGGCTTATGGTGGTTTTTTAACTGCTTTATATGGAGTTGCATCAGGAAAAACCCATAAGTTAATCACTGAAACCGTGAAAGGGCTGGAATGAGTTACTGTAAGTGGATGACTATATATATATATATATATATAATGATTCCTATGATATCATGGTTGTTATGCATTCCTTTCTAATATAATTGTAGAAAAACTATAAATGTTGCGACTGTATAATGACTGAACTATTATAGTATATGCATTGGAAAAGAAATTTTAGAGTCTAAGAGGGACAATATGAAGTTTTGTTAAGATAGGGAAATGAGAAGTCGAGTTAATGTTAGATTTGGGAACAATTAACCCCACTATGTATTACACATAGAATGGGTGTGTGGGGAAATACAACCTGATATTAAAGGAAGGTTGCAACAGAAAAATAAAGAGAGAGTTCACAGGTGGACCGTCTACCACATTTTCCAAGAGAGAAGAAAAATTAGTTAGCCATTTAATAAAGGAGGGTTCAAACTGATGCAAGTTGTCTATGTAGAAAATTCAGAGCCAGTGCTCAAACCATAAAGGGCTTTATTACCAGCAAAGAATGGTGAAATGGATAACATGGTGGAAGGTGGTGGGAACTGAGGGGGTTGAGACCCTGTCCACCAGAAAGAACCAGAAAACGGGTCCAGTCTCCCTCAGGTAACCCTAGTACATTCTATTTTATTCAAAAAATAATTTAGATAGCGTACATGAAAGTGAGACCTAATACAAGATACTGAAATTTGTACTAAAAGAAACATAAAAATCTTAATGGAGAAGAAATGGCTTGGGTAAAAGTGAAATCTGAAACCATACATTACTCTACAGATTACATATGAACGAAAATATTTTGAAACAATTCCTTTCTTTATATTTGAAATAAAACAACTCAGAATAGATTGAATACTATTTATGTGGCCGAGGTACCGTCAAGGTTGAAACTTATTTTGAGCACAATAAAAACTAAGAGACTATATTAAAATATGTGACATTAAACTGTCGACAAAAGAACCCATAAAGAAATTGCACAAGTATACAATTATTTCTCTTTTAAGTCAGAACCCAAAAAATTATACAATTAAATTTACAATCTTAATCTATTTTGTTAAAATAAATCTTCCGGGAAATCACATGAGAGATTTTAGAACTGACTTGTTTCGAACTACTGAATGTAGTTCATCATCAGGATAACGAAGACTGGCTGATTCAACTATCCATATATATATATATATATCATGCAGAGAAAAGCAACGATCAAAACCTATGGAAAAATGTGTTGGAAATATGATGCAGAGTGTTGTCCTTGATGGCAACCCACTAAATGAAGATGAAGACATGTGACAGTTGATATGTGTTGTTCTTGATGGCAATACACCTGATGAAGTTATTCTTGACTTGATGGACTTGGTAAACAATGTAAATCTGATGTGATAGGATGTTTGTTAGCAATATGATGCTGAGTGTCTGATGTGATATGATGTTTGTTAGCAATATGATGCTGAGTGTTGTCCTTGAATGACAATCCTCTTGATGAAGATGATGGCAACTTACTTGATGAAGTTGCGCTTGGTAGAATATGTTCTTGATGAAGTAAATCTGATGTATCTACAGTGTGCACAGAAGGCAATGAAGAAAGGAATTCATAATGTGCTCAAAGTATGATGAAAAGAGTATGTCTCTATGCATACGCGGATCTGTCTAGGGGAAGTCGCGTATGCACGCGTAAAAGAACGTTCCAAGTCGCGTATGGGAAAAAGCGCTCAAAAAGTGCAAAACCAAGGGTAACCACCATGGTATTGACCCATTCTATTGGGTAATGATCCACCTAATTGACCCCGTCCAGGTAGTTTTGGGCTCATGGTATTGTTTTGGCCCATGGTATTGAAAAAGGGGCTCATGGTATTGAAAAAGGATAATCCTATATAAAGAGATGAAATTCATTATGCAAATCATGAGTGTGAGAGCAAGATGTCTGAGCTTGAATGAATACTTCTCTATGAAGTATATCTGTATGGAAAGGGTAAAGGTTTGATGATAGATCTGAATCTATGATGCACCTATGAAGAAATGATGAAGCGGGATATCTAGATCTGAAATGTATCTGTATTTGCTAGATCTGTTTATGGAAGGCTTAGATCTGTGATGAGGCGAACATGTACGAGTAAAGGGTTAAATCTAGGCTTGAATGTCTACAGTCAAGAAGTATCTTTTGCTTTCAGTGGTTGAAGATCTATACGCTACTTAAGCGAAGAGGAAGCGCGTATATACGCGGCTTCGGCCCCGAAGAAGAAAAGCGCGTATGCGCGGTCGAAATATACATACAGAGGTATACGCTGGTTTGTGTGGACGGAAGCGCGTATATACGCGACATCAGTGAAGTGAAAGCGCGTATGCAAACTAGGGTTTGCTGAAGCAAAGGGTATGAAATATCTGATCTGTTCTGCTATGTTTCTGCTCTCTGATCTATGTTGATAAGTATCTGTTGGTGATGTATGTTTGTGCTTAAAAGTATGGAAAGGGTCCAGTTTGAAAATATGATGAAACGTGGCCTACAAGTATTTTTCTCTTGAAGTTGTTGGATCCAGTGTGAAAATTGATGAAACGTGGTCCAAGGTGGTGCTGAGGGTTGTAGCCTTCAATTAGGGGGTTGTAGCTCCCTTCCAGGTGAGGCTGGTAAACGAGATCGGGGGGTCGTTGCTCCCTTCCAGGAGAGGCTGGTAAACGAGTCAGGGGGTTGGAGCTCCCTTCCAGGAGAGGCTGGTAAACGAGCGCAGGTGGGTGCCTGCGTGTTGGTCAAGTCTACACCAGCACATATGTTGTAAGATGTTTTCTCTATAATAAAATATTGAAGGCTGAGCAACTGCAGCGGTGGTTTTCTCCCGACTTGGGTTTCCACCTAAAAATCCTGGTGTTCATGTGTGATGATTTGTGTGATGGTTTATTCTGTTCTTACTGCACATGTTTATTGTTTATAGAACATCTAATGAATGAATGATGGAATGATATAAGTGAAGAACTAATGGCATAATTAGATCTCTGTGTATACGCGAGTTTTATGAAGGATATCCGCGTGTATACGCTTGTTGGCTTCAGCAAAGTAGTGTATGGGTTTTAGAGAGTGAAAAAGTAAAAAGTTTGAATATGCTGTAAATACTGATTCACCCCCCCTCTCAGTATTTTTCCCAACAATTGGTATCAGAGCAGGTCCTTGTGCAGAAGCTTGATCGCTTAAAGGAGATCCGTCGCAATGGAAAGTCAAGAAGGAGTGATGTCTATTAAGCCACCTCTATTCAATGGAAGCAATCTGATATTCTGGAAGGTACGAACAAAAGCATATCTGCAAAGTCTTGGTGCAGATGTATGGGAAATCGTGGAAGAAGGTTATCAATACCCGGCAAGTATTCCTACTGATGCAGCTGAAAGAAAGAATTATGAAATCAATGCCAAAGCAGTGAATGTCTTATTGGGAAGCATGTCTGAATCAGAATTTGCTAAAGTGATGCAGCTACATTCGGCAAAAGACATATGGGAAAAAATCATTCTAAGCTATGAAGGAGACACAAAGGTAAAAAGTGCAAAACTCCAAACTCTTAGAATTGAATATGAAAATTTGAAGATGCATAGTGATGAGAGTGTTGCCAGTTTCTTTCTTCGTCTGGATGATATTGTAAATCGAATGGGAAATTTGGGTGAAACCATAACTGATACTACTCTGGTGGAAAAGGTCTTAAGATCCTTGACTTCTAAATTTGACTCTAAAGTTTCGGCTATTGAAGAAAGGCAAGATCTGCAAACTCTTTCTATTGTTCAATTGCATGGTATTCTGACTGCTTTTGAAATGAGACAAGGAGGTCCTTCTCAAATAAGAGAAGTTGCTTTTAAGGCATCTACAAGAGGAAAAGAAAAGGAAGTTGTCAAAGAATCCAGCTATATATCCGATGAAGAAGAAGCGAATTTCGTGAGAAAGCTCCAACTAGGTACTGGAAGATTCAAAGGTAAGCTTCCCTTCAAATGTTTTGAGTGTGGAAAAGTTGGTCACTATGCTGCTAAATGTCCTTATAGAAAAAAACATGGTAAAGGGAAACAATTTGAAAAGAGAAAGAGTTATTATGCAAAAGAAGATGATGATGAAGTGTCCAGTGAAGATGAAGAAGATTCTGACCAAGATCTGAAAGTGCTCATGGCTAAGAAGCAAAAGAAGAAGGCTACTCGAAACAAGAAGATACCTCAGAAATCGTGCATAGCAAAAATTGAAGAAGATGAATCGAGAAGTTTCTAACGAAGCTACTATAGCTACTCTCATGGCAAGAAAGATAAGAGAGCCACTTTGTGCAAACAATAGTGAAGATAGTAAAGTTGTGGAAGCTATCAAGATCAAAGTTGAAGAACAACAAAAGGAAATTGATACGAAAGATTCTATTTACAAAGAGATGACCTCTCAAATGAAAGATCAAATAGAAATGTTGAATGGACAGGTGGACAAGTATCAAAGGTTTCATACTTATGCATCTAATCGAATTAAAGAACTGGAAGCAGATCTTGAAAAATCAAGCAAGAAGAATGAAGGACTTGAAGCTGCAATCATCTTTCTACAAACAGATCTTGAAGCATCAAATAAGAAGAATGAAGAACCTCTGTCATTTGAAAAGGAAGGCCTTGAAGCAGAAATCATTTCTCTCAAAGAAGATTTGAAAAAATCAAATAAGAAGAATGAAGAGCTGGAACAAACATGTGAAGAAAACAAAAATTGGTTGAAAGAAGAGATTCTAAATCTGAAGGATCAAGTAGAAGATGGAAGAAGGAAAGAAGAAAGCATGACAAAGCAATGTCAAGCCTTGGAGGTTGAGGTAAACATTCTCAAGGGTAAATTAGAAGAAAAGGTTAAACTTTTGAGGTTTCAAGATAGTACTAATATCTTGGACAATATTCTGAGTAATCAAAGGTCTCCTGCTATCAAACTTGGTCTTGGTTTCCATGAAATTGTTAAAGGAGAATCTAGCTCACAAGGAAGTGCTAAAAATTCAGAGGATGTCAATGCAAAACCTGAAGTGTTGAAAGAGACAAAAGTTCAACCAACAATGATGAAATCTCAAAGGAAATCAGTCAATAATGTTGAATGCTTTAAATGTCATAATTATGGGCATGTTGCAGCAAATTGCAGGAGCAGATCATTTCAGCCACAAACTAACAAATCCTACATAGAAAGGTACTCTGGTTTCTTCAAGGGATATTGTTTTTCATGTAACAAGTATGGACATAAAGCAGCTAATTGTAAAATGAGGAAGATTAGAAATACTCATTATGATTCTTATGCTTATTTCTCTGGACACATGAGATGTTATTCTTGTAACAAGTATGGACATGTAGAAAAGGAATGCAGGATGAACAGATCTGGGAAAGTGGACAATTTTCAGCACACGGTTGGAAAGCTCAAGAAAATTTGGAAAAAGAAGGAGGACCGATCAGAAACGTAGGGAATTCTGACCCTACTGCAGTCATCCGCTTCTGAAGCTGACTTTTCTTATTGACTGCAGGAATGATGTGGGATACATTATGAGATTTAGTAATGTATCGTCACAGGGGGAGCAATGTATGATGACTCTCATGATTGATTTGTTTTGGTTATTTTTGGCACATAACGAGCATGCGAATTGTGTGGCCCATAGCCCTATGTGGTAGCTCGGGGAGGAAATGAAGGAAGATGAAAATTTTCTATGCTTCACTTTCCATACGCGGGTTCTATGAAACAAAGAGTATGTGTAGCGAGTTCCGATTGACACGGACGTATGCTTTGATGATGAGAAATTTATCGATATTTTGAAGATGCGGAGGCAGTATCGGGGGAGCATCCCATCGTGGCGATGATTGCACGCTGTTAGCATTATTAGGATATCCTGCGAAATGATATGATACACGATGTACATTGTTGAAGATTATGTATGAAGCCTGGTTGCTTTATGATGAAGAGCATTCGTTGTTGAGATGAAAGTCTTATAACTCAGAGATGAGGACTGATCATGCAGAGATTGTTGCTGATGTCTTGCTGTTGAAGGTGTTTCAGATTGCACAAGTTAAGGAAGAGCACTGGTTTAGGGGGAGCAGCAGGTTGACTACTAATGATTGCATTTTTGGCAATATGACTGCTTATTCTTTGGTTTTTGTGATACTCATGCTCAAATGATGATGACTTGGTACATGGTTTATTATAATGAGTTTTTGAGCCCTGGTTGCTGATAATTATCTTTTTTAATCACACATGGATGAGTTGGATGTCATTTGATTCAGAAATAAATCATGCAGAGTTTGTTACTATGGTTGAGAGATCTTTTGCCTACATATGTTACTTCATGTTAAATTTTGAAGATCATGGTGATGTTGGACCACATGGATGATTGCTTGACACCTATGTGAAGATGTTGTTCTGATATGAGAATCTCTCTTGGAAATATTGTATTGATGCTACAAAGAATCTAAAGGCTTGGTTACTATTGTGTTGATGCTACAACCGTTGGATGACGCTTGAAGACACAACTACACTGCTCTATCTATCTATAGTCCAGGGAAGCATTCAAATGTCTCAGAAATAAGCTGAACATTGTCTTTGCCTCACAGAGAATCAGATCTAGTTGAAATTTAGAAGATGGCTTGGGATACGCAGGTTTCCCGAAACACAGTTGCGTATATACGCTAGTTCCTTCACAGAAAACCGCGTATGTCTGATTGCTGACAATTTTTGGTTGAAGTCAGCTCTCTTCAGCACAACTGCAGTGCTGTTTGGTATCTCTGATACTGTTTGGTATCTCTGGTGGTGTTCCAGTTCTCATAATTCTTTTTCTCATTCGATAAAGATGCCTTAATGATTTGTTGGTGAAAGTGTTCAGGATGCACAAACTAAGGGGGAGGCTTAGTCATATGACAAGGATGCATGGATGCACAGATTCAGGGGGAGCATTAGCGTTGCTAAGTATAATGCATTGTTGGCATTATGATGGTTCTGAAATATGTTCTCTTTCTTGAGGACTTTCTGATGGTGGTCTTAAAGTTATATTGGTAGTTTGATGAAAAGGTCTTTTTGAGAACCATGATGTAAAATTGTAATATTCACCATGAAAGGACTGGCTAAATTTGTAAACCCAAATTTCAAGGTAGCCGAGTCGGTTTTTGTAAACTCCAATTTGGTTGGGTAGCTGAGTTGAAATGTGTAAACCCACTTGGTTGGGTACTTGAGTCTCATATGTAAATCCACTTGGATGGATCTTTGATGTAAGTATGAGTCATTGGTGATAGGAAAGTCATAGAGTCAAGTACTTTATTGGAAAATATGTTTGAAGATTCAGCATGGACTCAGGGGGAGCTTGGTCACTTCAGTTTATATCAGACCTGCAGAACGCTTCTTCCACATGAGGAGAAAAGGGGGTGAGTGTGTTGGTTTTGATCCACCCGTTGCCCTTGATGTCAAAGGGGGAGAGTGTGTTGGTTTGGATCCGCCCTTTGCCCTTGATGTCAAAGGGGGAGAGTGACATGGTGTTTGAATGCAGATAATGGTGTCAAAGAATTGGGAGAGTGACATGGTGTCAATATACTTATCTGTTGTGGTAAATCAGCATCAATTCACTGGCCGCCATCAAGTCCAAAGGGGGAGATTGTTGGAAATATGATGCAGAGTGTTGTCCTTGATGGAAACCCACTAAAATGAAGATGAAGACATGTGACAGCTTGATATGTGTTGTCCTTGATGGAAATACACCTATTAGGTGCTATTTTTGACTTGATGGACTTGGTAAACAACAAATCCGATGTGATAGGATGTTTGTTAGCAATATGATGCACAGTGTCCGATGTGATATGATGTTTGTTGACAATATGATGCTGAGTGTTGTCCTTGAATGACACCCCATTTGATGAAGATGATGACAACTTACTTGATGAAGTTGTGCTTGATATAATATGTTCTTGATGAGCTAAATATGAAGTATCTACAGAGTGTACAAAAGGCAGTGAAGAAAATAAGTCAGCATGTGATAAAAGGAGTATGTCTCAAGGAATACGCGGATCTGTCTAGGGGAAGTCGCGTATGCACGTGGGAAAGAACGTGCCAAGTCGCGTATGGGAAAAAGCGCTCAAAAAGTGCAAAACCAGGGGTAACCACCATGGTATTGACCCATTGTATTGGGTAATGATCCGCCTAAATGACCCCGTCCAGGAATACCATCGGAAGTAATGTAGTTTTGGGCTCATGGTATTGAAAGGGGCTCATGGTATTGAAAAAGGATAATCCTATATAAAGAGATGAAATTCATTGTGCAAAGGATGAGAGTGGGTGCAAGATGTCTGAGCTTGAATGAATACTTCTATGAAGTATTAGTATATCTCAGTATGGAAAGGGTAAAGGTTTGATGATAGATCTGAATCTATGATGCACCTATGAAGAAATGATGAAGCGGGATATCTAGATCTGAAATGTATTTGTATTTTCTAGATCTGTTTATGGAGTGATTAGATCTGTGATGAGGCGAACATTTGTCTGAAGTAAAGGGTTAAATCTGAACTGAATATCTGATCTGAAGAAGTATGCTGCTCTATAATGATTGAAGATCTATACGCTACTTCGCCACAGAGGAAGCGCGTATATACGCGGCTTCGCTGAAGTGAAAGCGCGTATGCGCAGTGAAATATGTACAGAGGTATACGCCGGTTTGTGTGGACGGAAGCGCGTATATACGCGACATCAGTGAAGTGAAAGCGCGTATGAAAACTAGGGTTTGCCGGCTAAAGGGTATGGAAGACTGGACCCGTCTCCGCCGTGCTTCGCTATCCGATCTGCATGATAAAGACTGACAGTGATGTATGTTTGTGCTTAAAAGAATGGAAAGGGTCCAGTTTGAAAATATGATGAAACGTGGCCTGCAAGTGTTGTTCTATTGAGGTTGTTGGATCCAGTGTGAAAATTGATGAAACGTGGTCCAAGGTGGTGCTGAGGGTTGTAGCCTTCAGTCAGGGGGTCCCTTCTGGTGAGGCTGTAAACGAGGACGGGGGTCGTTGCGCCTCCCCCTCTCCAGAGAGGCCGGTAAACGAGTCGTGGGGTTTAAGCCTGTGAGAAAGGTAAACGAGCGCCAGGGGTGCCTCGCGTGATGGTCAAGTCCGCGCCAAAGACATATGTTGATATTATATAATAAAATATTGAAGGCTGAGCAACTACAGCGGTGGTTTTCTCCCGACTTGGGTTTCCACCTAAAAATCATAGTGTTCATGTGTGATGATTTGTGTGATGGTTTATTCTATTCTTATTGCACATGTTTACTGTTTATAGAACATCTAATGAATGAATGATGGAATGATATAAGTGAAGAACTAATGGCATAATTAGATCTCTGGGTATACGTGAGTTTTATAAAGGATATCCGCATGTATACGCTAGTTGGCTTCAGCAAAGTAGCGTATGGGTTTTAGAGCATGAAAAATTAAAAATTTTTAATATGCTGTAAATACTGATTCACCCCCCCTCTTAGTATTTTTCCCAACAAAATAGATGTTAAAAAACGGTAAAAAATGAAAATAAATGAATGAAAATGAAACCCATCCTAAAGTAATAAAATAATAAGAATAAAGACCAAGTCAAAAAAAAAGAAAATAAGTTCCAGCACCTTGCGAGAAGGATATAGCCTCAAATGGGTCGCTTGGTTCTTCTCCCTCGGAGCAATTGTCGTGATTTACCTGTGGAAGGGAAACAAGGAGCTTAGCAAAGTTCTTTCAAATATTATGACTGTAGAGTAAAAAGGAGAAATGGGGTTTTGAAGTAGCTCACCTAGAATTCTACAAGGTTAGTATTCAAACCCATTCAAACCCTCACCCATAGTTGGAAGAGAACCAACTGCATTGGAAAGTCAGAGAGAATAAACATAAATAATTCACATACAATAAAACACGAGCTGCGACTCTTCTCTATTGATCACACAAACTTGATTGAGATTACTTAAAATGTGAAAAGCACGCAGTGTCTGGGCATGAATGTGTGAGAGAAAAGCTTTGAAAGGGTATGTTATATAGATAAGAAAATAAAGTTTCATGTGCGGATGATTGAACCCATCGTGAAACAGTAACAACATCTCAAGATAGGCCACAATGAACCTATCTGCCAATTGATCAACTTGCTGCTTGCTGAAGGGCAGTAATATCTTGCTTGATCTTGCTATCCCTAGAGATGATGAACTATTTTTTCTTGCTTTACCATCGTTCCCATCGATCCCACCAGACAGAGATAGTGTCTGCCTAGCACGTGGGGCAAGGGGCGAATACAAAGACTACGTGCAACCTCGGGAGTAGGGCAGTCGGGGGTAGAATGGTTGTTACCAGATGGGAAGGGGCGGGGCAGATCGGGTTAGTAACACTTTCCTTTTAGCTATACATAACATTACACCCCATTCCAAGTTTCCACCAGGATAGAAAGATTATTTTTATCAAGTGCTCACCAGAACATAGATAGATTTCCCCCATCACAAAATACGCGAGATAGAAGTACCCCATGTTACCGCCATACGAGAGAGGAATAGTAGCAGTATCACTACCACCAAATACTTGCTATAATCCCCAACTATGGATCTAAAAATTGGCTTGGTTAAGTCAGAGCGCTTGACTAAGAAAGATTAGATAAGTACATAGGCGGACGTAGCTCATCCTACTAAGAGTAAGTAACGCTGGTAATGCTCTTGGAATGTTGGTTCAATTGATGTTGCTACTGCTTATACTGCAGATTTTGTTGGGAATGATACTGATAATTCTGATTCTGTTTCAACTGGTGATGCTGGGAAGACTGCTTGGAATGTTGTTGCTTCAACTGATGCTGGTGATTATACTAGAAATACTCTTGGGAATAATGATGTTGTTGGAACTGCTAGTTGGTTCTCTTGGTTTTGAGGCTGGTACTGCTCTGGGAACTGCTTATTCAAATGTTGTTGATCCAAATACTGATGTTGGGACTCCTTGTGCTGTTGGGAATAATAATGATGTTGGTAATGCTCTTGGGAATGCTAACTCTAATAATTTTGTTGGTAACGCTGTTGGTTCGACTTCTCTTTCAATTGCTTATGGAAATGATATTGGGAATGCTATTGGTATTGATGTTCCTTCAACTTCTTTTGGGAATGAAGTTGGTTCAAAAACTTATTCAAATGTTGTTGATAGTGGTAATGCTCTTGGTACTGCCTCGGTAACTGTTGCTGGTTCAAATATTGATGCTAAAAATTCATTATGTCTGTTCAACTGAATCTTATTTGAATGATCTTGGAAATGAGACTGGAACTGAGGCTGGGAATAAAGGAATGACCATTTCAACTTATTATGAAACCTCTAGAAACTGATACTAGAAATTATGCTCCTTCAACTGGTTATGGAAATGATTATGGTTCACCTGCCTTTGCTATGAGTGTTTCCGCTTCTGGTGCTTGCTTCTGAATCTCGATTTGGACCTGTAACTGCTGCTCCTGCCACCTTCTCCTTGGAAAGCATCATCGTAGGAATTTGTTACCATAAATTTGGTCACAAGTTTTCTAATTGATATTTATCGAAATTTCTCTGATTCGGATGAGATAGGGCCTTCATATATGTTCTTCCTTTGATACCACTAGATTTAGGGGCTTGGCTCCAAAAGCAGAGGTTCAAATAAATTCATTTAGTTTATTGCCTATAGACTTGAGGAGAGTCAAAACAAGAGTTGATGCCTAGACTTGATGTTGCTAATGTGAATAAGTCGATCCAATAGTCAAGTCCAGTTGGCAATATGAGCTATAAGGTATAAATATGTTTTTGTTGAGGCTTGCCAATTTATGCAATGCTACCCGGTTTCGGTCGTCAGAAGAGTGTACATATAATATTATGTTGTCTGCGAAGGTGGAATGCATTACCAATTTTCCTACCCCATTACCCCTTCAATAAAGGCCCCTTACACTTACTGGTACAGAACATGGTCAAACATTGAGGTGGTTCCTATTATTAGGTAGGTGATTTCGTGACCCATCACTCACACCGGTCATTGCTTGCTGGGCAGCTGGATGGGAAACTTATGTTGAACTGGGGGCCAGTTAGCTTGTTAGTTGCTTGCTGGTGGGTTTCACACTTGTTAGACCGTTAGGCTAGTAATAAATGAGGAGGCTAACATACATAGACCGACGACACCGAGGCTGGGTTTGGACAGAGAAGTGGGTTGGATTGCTAGATTGCTGGTTTGCAATAGAGATGGTTGATACTTCTTGATACTTCATGCTACTTTATGCAACAGCTCACTACCCCCTCTCCTGTGCTCCCACACCCTCTACTTCTGATTCTGCTGCTTATTTTATTGCCTCTACTACCTGCTCACCCTTAGAAGAACGAAAACTGGGAACATAGAGACACCCAAATAGAGCAAGATACAAAATAAGGAGCGGAAAGCACTTTCCCGCATCGGGGAAGGAGCACAGGCCGGTACTCTATGGCTAGTAATCAATTCCAGATTGTTGTTTAAGAGCATTCGTTGTGCTTTTCGTTTATTGTGAAAGGGTTATCAGGGGTATTGCTATCGCTTGTCATTGAAGGATACATAAGCCCCTTCCACTTACCGGGACGACACACTGTTCCATGAACCATAAGTGAAAGTGGAAACAATAGAGCCCACACTATTCTGAAAATATATATATATATATATATATATATATATATATATATATATATATATCACCCACCCCACATAGCTAGTCATAGCTATAGCAGCTAGTAAGAGCCATTCTCATAGCCATAAGGTTATAGCCACCATACTAATAGTCATTTCTATAAGCTTTATTCTTTGTTGTATATTGTCAGTGCAACAAACTAAACTCAGTTGCATTAAGCTATGGTCAGTGCAAGAACCTATAGTCATTGTTACAAGCTCAGTCGCAAGTCATTGCTGAGTTGTTATAGCCAACTATTAGGGGTCATGGTCAGCCGATCATCATTGTTGGGATAGGATCATGGGCTGGGATGAACGAACAAGGATGAACGCTACGGAACCTTTAAATGGACCTCCATCTGCCTATTGGCCTATATCGTGTAACAATGAAATGTTCCTACTTGGGATAGATTGAAGGAAAGACAATGCTTACTTACATTGATTCACTATTTTAGGATCATACAACAAGTGAAGAAAATACGAGATAGCACAAGAGCTTACCGATGTGAAAACAAAGTTTCTACAGCCAATTACACTTTGAGCTACTAAATGGGAACTATTCAATAGGGCTAATCCTATAGATACAAAGAGAATAAACAATGCAGGTGAGGTTAGATTACACGATGCATCTCGTCAAGTTCTATTTTGATGTTTATTTGCGCTGGCAAGGGCAGATGAACACACTTTATTTGCACAGTAACATTACGTTATATCCACATGATCCCCACTCGTCCCATCAAGTTGCATTCAGTCAACCCGCATCTGCCAGTTACTTTGGATTCAGTTCGCCCAGTACAAACCAGGATAGCTCAGTATATCTGCATACAATCGAATCTATCTACTTCTATTTCACTTGCTCTTGGTGATTTTAGTAAGGGAGGGGGGCACATTATGACGCTACTCAATTGACAGAAAGATGAGCTATGTTTAAAGAATATGGGATTTATCCGCTCGACCGCTAGGGAGAGGAGAACTATGTGAATGGGCGCATTAAAATCCATGTAGAACTATGGAGGCTAGGGGTTACTGCATAGTATAGCTAGGAAGTGAGCTTATGCAGCCACTTGCCGCTAAGCACTAGAAAGTAGTTATTATTTTTAACTAAAAGTTGCACTAATAAGGAGTAAAGGTGGAAGGTTATACTTGACATGGGAAGGTGAAACATGTTTCCATGTGATATTGTAAGTAACACGTCTCTATGTGAGTTATGACCACTGGCAACTTTATGTATGACAAGGACCCTACTGGTTTGTTTATCTGGCTTAGTATATTTTTCTGCAATTTCATATGCCCACGGGCCGGGGGACTAGGTCTTTGGGCCCAACACCGGGTAGGTGTTGTTTGGTTGTTGTTTACCTATCTTCTCCATAGATATTGAAATCTATGTAGTACCAGAAGAAATAATAGAAGTAGTTCAATATAACTATTTTTTATTAGTTTTTGTAATTGTGCATTATATATGTTATTATATTACACACAATGGGCTTATCAAATTTTTGAACAAGGTAAACATAGTAGTAAGTAATATCGTGCATGGGTTCCAAAATAGAAAAGAATAGAAAAGAATAAATCTCAAAAACATCCAAGAAATCATTCCAATAAGAAATGCTTCAATGGTTGCAAAAAAGCCAAGTGGGTGGCATCAAAACAAGCATTGAAACTTGGCATTTCATTGATCAAGTACCACAGTTGATAAACTAAGAGCATGTTGAACTTTTAGTTAAACTAAGAAGGGGGGGGGGGGGGGGGGTGAAACAGTTTAACACATTCATGAACAATTATAACTTTTCATTAAACTTACTTACACCTTCATTTCATATCCAACTTAATATGTGAGTAATCTTAGAATGTGAGCAGCAAGTATTAAAATAATATGAGAGCAGCAGATATTAAGCAGATGATATAAATCAGATCAATACATAAATATCATGCATAGAGACATTAGATATAAGTGGAAACCCATAAAGGGAGAAAACCACATCTTATTATTGTTGTGATGCAAAGGCAAGCTCCAACTCCCTCTCACCACTGTTTTTCTGCAGGCACCAACCTATAGGAGGTTCCAACCTCAATTCTGCAAGCTACAACTTGCAAGGAAGCACCAACGCCCTTCAATTTTCTACAGGAACCAACCTACAGGAGGCTCCAACCTCATTCAGCTACAACTGATAGCTATCAAGCTGCAACTTGATAGGGAAGCTCCTACTTCCTCAATTTGTCAACTGAAAGTTTACTGATTTACCTCAGATATCAGCTCTGTTCTGTAGCTTCTCTTTCTGCTCTTCTTTTCTTAATCTTCTCTGCCTCACTCTTCTATACTCTACCTTCTCTATATTTACTCTCTCTCTCCTCTTGTACATATCAATTTGATAGTATATATAGAGTTCATCACATGACTCTTTACATTCCTCAGGGAATTTGAAGTGAATAGCCCTGACTTTTTGGCTTCTGTCTTCTTATTCCTTTATCCAACTCATTTTTAAAATTATAACAATATGTACAAATTTCCATGTTACAGTGGGATCTTGTCTTTTCTTTAGGATACTTGCCTTTGCATCACAAACAATATAAACAAAAATATTTACATTTTCAATTACACATTTCAATACCACTCAGCTCCTTTTCTGAACTTTGGCTTTACTGGATTTGTCTTTTCTGCTGCTATTGAGTGACTGTTCTGTATATCTTGGTTCACCTCTGTGTCTATTCATCTGTTCACTGTACTTAATTTCAACAATTCATTATGTACTTGATAGCGGGGATAACCCACAGTCTCGGTTTTCCTTGCTTTAAACCTCAATCTGTGTGTAAAGTGTATCCAAGTTTCTTTTCCAAAGTCCTCAAGTCTGGCAATCTCTCAGCATTCCCTTATTCTACGCTAGCAATTTTAAACAAACAATTCTGGTTTATTTTAATATCTCAATTCAGATAATGGAGATATTAATTCCACATCCTTCCATAACTACAACCCAATAGTCCATCTTCACATAATTCTGCTAGCAGAGGTGTCATCTCTATTCTATGGTTCAAACCGTAATAATACCATCTCTTTACATGTGCACTGTAATATCTCAATGTCTATAATATATGCAATTCGTTCATACAAATAACCCAACATCCATAAGGATTGACCACCAAATACATACGATTAACCTTTTCATATAATCCTCGGCAGGTGCACATATTAAACGAAGTCACCCTACCCACATATAATGCTATATCCCTATATAGTCACGACCTCTCATTAAACCCGCAAACCTTAGTTCGACACCAACAATCAACAAGTGTATATATGCGTGGGTCCCAGCGCTAATGGCCTACCACATCCAACGGCGGATATCACATCACACGGCTTCTGATGATCCGACGGATATCGCTCAGGCAACTTGCACGGACAATAACGCGCGATGGCGCGCTTTGATAGCGGTTTTCGTGGGTCCACCTTTGCTACGTGTCGACGTTTCTATGGAATCGCTCCCCAACCAGGAAATACCGCTTATCACCGAAAGGCAGTGCGATGAAAACCATAAACTGTCGTCACTGTTCATCAGGTCATGGTTCTGCTTCTTTGACACTTCAGGTTTCGCTCACTCTTGACTGTTCGTTCTTGATTCGTGTTTCCGCCTCTTCATACACCATTCCGACTTAACTCTGCCCACTTGTATTTCTACTGCACCTCTGTTCTACAACCTCCATCTTCAACTGAAACACCTCCCTCTATATTGTCTCCTTCAATTTTCAACGGACCTTCATAATCCCTCACGAGGATTCATACCAACATTTGAACGGAATTCTGATATGGTCGGTCTTTCTTCGCACGACCATTAAATATTCACTAGATATACAAAAGCGTGTACTGTGGCGCCAGGGTAAATATAGTTTCACAGTCTTATCCCAATAAATAACAATCCCTCTAATTGCTTCTACAGGTATGGCTAGGCATACTAAATAATTTCACTGTCATCAATTTATTCCAATCCCATGCAAAATCACTATCAACTTGGTTTTACAGAAATCAACTATCATTCATCTAGAACTCATATGTTTAAACATCACTGGTGAATCATTATTCAACTTCCTAGTCTACCTCTATTCCTTGTCTGCTGCTTTCTCTGCTGCCTCTCTTTTTGCTACCCTGTCTCTGTAAATGTACTCTTCCTCTGTTCTTCTCTGCTGACCTTCAACTTCCTAGCCTGCCACTTTTCTTTCTCTGATGCTACTCCTTACTTCTCTTTTTGCTATCTCCTTTGCCTTTCTTTTGCTATCTCTCTTTGTCTCTGTTTCCTCTGATGTCTCTGCTGCCTTTCTGCCCCTTGAATGATGTTTCAGGTGTTCCTCCTTTGTCATCTCCTTTGCCATCAATGAAAACAATTCCAATAGTCTCCCCCTTTGGCATTGATGGCAACATCCACCAATAATCCAATGCTTCCTCTGCCTATCTGCTTTTCCTCCCCCTTTGACATCAATGGCAAAGGGTTGCACATTTTCTAGTTTTCTTTCTGCATTTCCTCTCTGTGAGATCTTCTGACGTTGTACCCTGCTGCTCCAAACTTTGGATTTAATCTAAAATTCTGATCCTTTAGCCTTTTCATTGACTCCTGTATGCTGGATGTATTATTTCCATAAGCCTTTGATCCTGAGAACCTGTTTCATGGTTTCCTTTTTGGCTGATCTGCCCCTGGAATGATATTTTCGTTTCTGTTCTCCCCCTGAAACTGTGCTTTCTCTTTATATCAGAGAGTAGCATCTACAGATACTACTGCTAGTCTGTCTCTCAAATATTGAAATGGTTCTCTAGCAAGAGGTTTGGTAAATATATCTGTTGTTTGTTCTTTTGTTGGCACATACTCCAGCTTTACTATCTTCTGAGCCACTTGTTCTCGGAGAAAATGATACTTGATTGGGATATGCTGAGTTTTTGAGTGAAGCACGGGATTTTTAGATATACTTATAGCACTTGTATTATCACATTTGATTGAGATAGGTTCATCAATGCTTACCTTCATGTCTTGGAGAGTTTGCTTCATCCACATGACTTGTGTACAACATGCTGCTGCTGCTATATATTATGCTTATGCTGTAGATAGAGAGATAGATGTTTGTTTCTTGCTTAACCATGCCACCATACTTTCTCCTAGATAGAATGCACCTCCACTTGTGCTTTTCCTGTCATCTACACAGCTGGCCCAATCTGCATCTGTGTATGCTGTCAAAGTGAAGCTTTTTCTTTTAGGATACCAAAGTCCATACTATATTGTTCCTTGTAGATATCTAAATATTTTTTTGACTGCCAGAAGATGGTTTTGTTTAGGTGCTACTTGATATCTAGCCACTAATCCTACTGCTAGCATGATGTCTGGTCTTGATGCTATCAGATACAATAGACTTCCTATCATGGATCTGTAGAGTTTTTGATCTATATCAGTAGATCCATCATCAGCACACAACTTGCATCCTGTGACCATGGGAGTTGACATAGGCTTGCAGTCCTCCATTTTGAACTTTCTCAACATTTCTTTTAAGTACTTTTCTTGTGAGATGAATGTGCCTGTGTTCTTTTGCTGAATTTGAAGTCCTAAGTAGAAACAGAGCTCTCCAATCATGGACATCTCAAACTCTGTTTTCATCTCATCAGCAAATCCTTTTGCTAGTTCTTCTCCATTGTTTCCAAACATAATGTCATCAACATATATTACAACAATCAGGAGTTCATTTTCATGTGCTTTTATGTACAGATTGTTGTCTACTCCACCTCTCTTAAAGCCTTGTTTTTGCAAATATTTGTCCAGTCTTCAGTACCATGCACGAGGAGCCTGTTTTAGTCCATACAGAGCCTTCTTCAGTCTGCACACATAGTCTTATTTGTCTGTTAAGGATAAACCTTCCGGTTGTTCCATGTAGACTTCTTCTTCTAGATCTCCATTCAGAAATGCAGATTTCACATTCATTTGATATACTTTGAAGTTTTGATAGCAAGCAAAGGCCAGAAACATTCTGATGGCTTCCATTCTTGCTACAAGGGCAAATGTTTCATCGTAATCAGGTCCTTCGATTTGTGAATATCCTTTGCAGACCAGTCTGGCTTTATTCTTAATTACTTGTCCTTGCTCATTCATTTTATTTTTGAATACCCATTTTGAGCCTATGAAATTTTTCTCAGTGGGTCTAGGAACTAATTCCCATGTATTGTTTTTCTCAATTTGGTCCAATTCTTCATTCATAGCATTTACCCAAGACTTGTCCTTGCTGGCTTCTTGAAATTTTTTTGGCTCTATTTGTGACAACATGGCTATGTATACCTCTTCAATTTGTTCTGTTAGCTGCCTTCTTGTTTGGACCCCTACTCTCTTGTCTCCAATGATCTGATCTTCAGGATGGTTCTTCTGAGTATATCTTGAGAGAGCTTTAGAACTCAGCTCTGTATCTTCAGTTGTCTTGCTTGTTTCCTCATCATCTTGGTTTTCTTCTTCATGGTTGTCTGATGGACTGCAACAGTCTGTATCTCCTGTATTGTTTGGAATTTCTTCATCAAATCTCACATCAATGGTTTCTACTATTTTTTGAAGAGTCTTGTTGTAGCACCTGTACCCTTCACTTTTGGAAGCATATCCTAGAAAAATCCCTTCATCTGCTCTTGCATCAAATTTCCCAAGATTTTCATCATTATTCTTTATATAACATTTGCTTCCAAAAATTCTAAAATGTTTGATTGAAGCTGGCTTTCCATGCCATAGTTCATAGGGAGTCTTGTCACTGCTTGGCCTTAAGTGAGCTTTATTAAGGATATGCATCGTTGTATGTACTGCTTCTGCCCAGAAGGTTTGAGCAATATTACTTTCATGCATCATGGCTCTGGCTATTTGCTGTACAGCCCTGTTTTGTCTCTCTGCTACTCCATTTTGCTGAGGTGTTCCTGCAATAGTAAATTGTTGCTTTATCCCATGTTCATTGCATAGGTCAGCAAAGTCATAATCTGTGAATTCACCTCCTATGTCTGATCTGATGCATTTCAGCTTGTATCCTATTTGATTTTCTGCTAATGCTTTGAAGATCTTAAATTTTTCCAGAGCTTCTGATTTATTTTTGAGAAATGCAACCCGTGTCATTCTAGAGAAATCATCTATTATCAGCATGAAGTATGATTCTCCACTTGGAGTTTTAGTCCTTGCAGGTCCACACAGATCCATGTGCACAAGCTGTAGAGGTCTTCTTATTGATAACTCATCTTTGGTCTTGAAGGATGTGCGAGTCTGTTTTCCTAATTGACATGATTTGCATATGGTATTAGAAGGCCTCTTTATTTCTGGCATGTCTCTGACAGCTTTCTTCTTGCTTAGTCTGATTATGTGATTGAAGCTGAGATGTCCCAACCTTTTATGCCATAACCATGACTCTTCTAGTTTGCTAAGATGACATGCTTCATTTTCCTCTTTCACAATGTAAACATTACTCTCTGTTCGAACTCCTTTGAGCAGAGTCTTACCTATGGTGCTTGATCTGACTTCATAATCTTGTGCTCTAAAAAGAACTTCACAGCCTTTGTCACACATCTGATTGACACTTAGTAAATTTTATTTCAGCCCATCTACAAATAGTACATCTTGGGCCTTTCCTCTGCCATTTTCTATGCTGACTGAGCCTTTTCCCTTGATCTTACCTGATTTATCATTGCCAAAAGTAACATTGCTAGATTTATTTTCATCAAGAGTTATAAACTTGCTTTTGTCTCCTGTCATGTGTTTAGAGCAGCCACTGTCCAAATACCATTGGCTTTTCAGATCTTGAGCAGTTAGAGCCAGGTCACACTTATTCTCCTTCTTTTTCCACTGGAGGCATCCTTTTGTTTGGTATCTTTTGTGAGGTGATGAACTACATCTTCTTAGAGGACATTTGGAAGATATATGTCCAATTTGATTTCATACACAACATTTGATCATAATTTTTGTAGAATTATGAGTATGAACAAAATTTCTTTGATTCCTAAACCTCCTTGAGGTGTTAAACATCAATCTTTGTCCATACTTTCTACACTCAATGATTTTATGGCCAAATTCCTTACAATAAAAACAATAACCATAGAAACTATTTGCATACCTGATGTAAGGTTGTCTCTTCCACTTGTTTGCTTGAGGCAGTCTCTTCAATGTTTTCATCTTTTGCTGGTTTGAATTACTCCTCCTTGCAAGACAATATGCAGCAATGTGTCCCAGCTTATGGCAGGCATAACAGGTGGCATTCTTCGTAGGAGGAACGAATCTCCTTTGATGGTTTCCAAATTTTACATACTCAGGGGTCTTAGTATTTATTATATTCTTTGCTACTAGTGATTTCCTCTGATCTCTGTCTTCCTTATTACAGGTTTCTTCTTTTGTAGGAATTGTTTGAGTTGCTTCATCATTCTTCTTTGCTTTTACAAAAATAATCTCTTCTTTTTCCTTTTCTTTGCTTTTACTTGATTCTCCTTCATAGCCTATTCCCGTTTTTATCATAGGAGATCTTTGAGCATCCAGAATTTCGTTCAAATTACTAGAGCTTGTCGTTTGAGAGAAATTTGTAGATACTTTCCTTTGAGCATTTTCTAGTTTCTTCCTGAGACTTACTACTTTTTCTTCCAGCTTCTCTTGTTCTTGGGTTTTATCCTTGATTTGCTGAAGTAACATGTCTTCTATCTTCTTGGATTCTTCAAGCTCTACCTTCAGCTGCATGAGGACTTCTGAGTTTTGTTCTTCTCTTACATACTTGAGAAGAATGTCCTTTTGTTTTCTGCACTTCAGTTTGAGTCTGTCAATCTCCTCCAGAGCACTTCTTAGCTCCCCCTCAAGGTCGATTTCCCCTTCTTCTTCTTCATCTTCTAGCAGGAGTCCTTCAAGTTCTTCTATGGCCATCAATAAGAATTCAGAGGTTCCTTCTTCACTTGAGGGTTCATCTGAATCTTCAGATGTACTGCTGTCTTGTTGAGCATATAAAGATTTTCTGCTGAACTTCTTTCCTTTCTGCCAGTTCTTTGATTTATTTTTCTCTGACTCTTGAGCCTGATTCCTTATTTTCTTGTGAGGACACTTAGCAGCATAGTGTCCAACTCTTCCATAGTTAAAGCATTTGAAAGGAAGTTTACCTTTGTATTTACCTGAGCCTCTATCCAATTTCTTGACAAATTTTGCCTCTTCTTCATCCAAGCAAGAGCATATGTCTCCCTCTTCTTCTTTCCTTTTTTTTGTTTTAAAGGCTGCCTCCCTCATACCCGGCTTCTTCTGTGGAAGCCTCATCTCATATGTTGTTATATTTCCAAGTAGCTGGTTCATGGTCAAGGTCTCCCAATTAGCTGTTTCTTCTATTGCAGACACCTTGGGATTAAATCTGGGTGGAAGAGATCTTAGAATATTTTGTACAATTACAGCTTCTTTTATGTTTTCACCTAGAGCCTTCATGTTATTTACTATTTCTGCAACCCTTAGAAAGAAGCTAGCAATGTCTTCATCATCATCCATTTTTAAGTTCTCAAACTGGGCTCTATAGACTTGAAGTTTGGCAGTCTTTACTTTCTTGTCTCCCTCATGGATATTCTCCAGAGTATCCCACATTTCTTTGGTAGTGTCTTTGTGCATTACTTTGATAAACTCTGCTTCACACAATCCATTCAAGATGGCATTCATGGCTTTTGCATTAGCTACAAAACCTTGTTTGGTTTCTTTCTCTGAGTCAGTTGCCTTTGGGGCATATCCATATTCCACAGCAGCCTAGACTTCTATTCCTAGAGACATTATGTATGTCCTCATTCTAATTTTCTAGAAAGCATAATTTGCACCTGTAAAGAAAGGGGCTTTATTGGTAGAACATCCTTCTTTACTAGCCATCCTAAGAACCTAGGATCTCCTTTCAGTTGTTAAAATTTGTACAAAGGAACCTGCTCTGATACCAATTGTTGAACTTTTAGTTAAACTGAGAGCCGGGGGGGTGAATCAGTTTAACACATTCATGAACAATTATAACTTTTCATTAAACTTATTTACACCTTCATTTCATATCCAACTTAATATGTGAGTAATCTTAGAATGTGAGCAGTAAGTATTAAAATAATATGAGAGCAGCAGATATTAAGTAGATGATATAAATCAGATCAATACATAAATATCATGCATAGAGACATCATATATAAGTGTAAACCCATAAAGGGAGAAAACCACATCTTATTATTGTTGTGATGCAAAGGCAAGCTCCAACTCCCTCTCACCACTGTTTTTCTGCAGGCACCAACCTACAGGAGGTTCCAATCTCAATTCTACAAGCTACAACTTGCAAGGAAGCACCAACTCCCTTCAATTTTCTACAGGCTCCAACCTCAGTCAGCTACAACTGACAGCTATCAAGCTGCAACTTGATAGGGAAGCTCCTACTTCCTCAATTTGTCAACCGAAAGTTTATTAATTTACCTCAGATATCAGCTCTGTTCTGTAGCTTCACTTTCTGCTCTTCTTTTCTTAATCTTCTCTGTCTCACTCTTCTATACTCTACCTTCTCTATATTTACTCTCTCTCTCCTCTTGTACATATCAATTTGATAGTATATATAGAGTTCATCACATGACTCTTTACATTCCTCAGGGAATTTGAAGTGAATAGCCCTGACTTTTTGGATTCTGTCTTCTTATTCCTTTATCCAACTCATTTTTAAAATTATAACAATATGTACAAATTTCCATGTTACAGTGGGATCTTGTCTTTTCTTTAGGATACTTGCCTTTGCATCACAAGCAATATAAACAAAAATATTTACATTTTCAATTGCACATTTCAATACCACTCAGCTCCTTTTCTGAACTTTGGCTTTACTGGATTTGTCTTTTCTACTGCTGTTGAGTGATTGTTCTATATATCTTGGTTCACCTCTATGTCTATTCATCTGTTCACTGTACTTAATTTCAACTATTCATTATGTACTTGATAGCGGGGATAACCCACAGTCCCGGTTTTCCTTGCTTTAAACCTCAATCTGTGTGTAAAGTGTATCCAAGTTTATTTTCCAGAGTCCTCAAGTCTAGCAATCTCTCAGCATTCCCTTATTCTACGCTAGCAATTTTAAACAAACAATTCGGGTTTATCTTAATATCTCAATTCAGAGAATGGAGATATTAATTCCACATCCTTCCATAACTACAACCCAATAGTCCATCTTCACATGATTCTGCTGGCGGAGGTGTCATCTCTATTCTATGGTTCAAACCGTAATAATACCATCTCTTTACATGCGCACTGTAATATCTCAATGTCTATAATATATGCAATTCGTTGATACAAATAACCCAACATCCGTAAGGATTGACCATCAAATACATACGATTAACCTTGTCATATAATCCTCGGCAGGTGCACATATTAAATGAAGTCACCCTACCCACATATAACTCTATATCCCTATATAGTCACGACCTCTCATTAAACCCGCAGACCTTAGTTCGGCACCAAAAATCAGCGAGTGTATATATGCGTGGGTCCCAGCGCTAACGGCCTACCACATCCAACGGCGGACATCACATCGCACGGCTTCTGATGATCCGATGGATATCGCTCGGGCAACTTGCACGGACAATAACGCACGATGGCGTGCTTTGATAGCGGTTTTCGTGGGTCCACCTTTGCTACGTGTCGACGTTTCTGTAATATTCCCTTTCTTGATCCCGTCAAAGTGGATAGAATTGACCCGTGGTTTTAACCCATGGTATTTCTTGATGGTATTTTCCCATGGTATTGACCCATCAAGCCTATAAAAAGGGAGAGAAGCTAGCCATTTAGGGCATTCTGGATTATTTTATCTTATTATGTTTGGGTTGAGAACCTAACCTGGCCAGTTCTATTATTGATCTCGGGACGAAAACCCCGCGGTAATGTTTATGTGGTGAATCCATTCAGGATTCACAATTGAGCTTCAATTTCTTATGTTTGGTGTGTTGTGTGATGTGTTTAAAATTTTGATCCTTGGGATATTACAGTGGTATCAGTGGGATCTTGGTATTAATGTACAAATGCTTCTGTTGTGGATAGAAGTGGATCGCTTGAGGACCATGATATTTAGTAGGAAGTTCTTAATATTCCTTTCTTGATCAGTCCGTGGATAGAATTGACTAGTGGTTTTAACCCATGGTATTTCCCCATGGTATTTCTTGATGGTATTTCCCCATGGTATTTCTTGATGCATGGTATTTTCCGCAGAGTATTTCTTGTTGGTATTGACCCATCAAGCCTATAAGGAAAGCTAAGCTGAATTCAGACTGATGCAGGTCTTTTTATCTTATTATGTTTGGGTTGAGGCCTGGCCGGTTCTATTATTGATCCCAGGAATGAAAACCCACGGTAATGTTTATGTGGTGAATCCATTCGGGATTCACAATTGAGCTTCAATTTCTTATGTTTGGTGTGTTGTGTGATGTGTTTAAAATTTTGATCCTTGGGATATTACAGTGGTATCAGTGGGATCTTGGTATTAATGTACAAATGCTTCTGTTGTGGATAGAAGTGGATCGCTTGAGGACAAGCAATCTTTGGGCGGGAGGATTTGTAATATTCCCTTTCTTGATCCCGTCAAAGTGGATAGAATTGACCCGTGGTTTTAACCCATGGTATTTCTTGATGGTATTTTCCCATGGTATTGACCCATGGTATTGACCCACGGTATTTCTTGTTGATATTGACCCATCAAGCCTATAAAAGGGGAGAGAAGCTAGGCATTTAGGGCATTCTGGATTATTTTATCTTATTATGTTTGGGTTGAGAACCTGGCCTGGCCAGTTCTATTATTGATCCCGGGACGAAAACCCCGCGGTAATGTTTATGTGGTGAATCCATTCAGGATTCACAATTGAGCTTCAATTTCTTATGTTTGTTGTGTTGTGTGATGTGTTTAAAATTTTGATCCTTGGGATATTACAGTGGTATCAGAGCTGTGCATCCTGCCAGCCTGAGAATTTTACGCAAGGAACTTCGGTGAAATTTATTTTTCACCCTAGCCAGTATTTCTCACTTCGGTGATATTTATCACCCTAGTTTGATTTTTATTTTGCAGTAAATTATTTTGGGATATAAGTGAAGGGAAAATCATTTATATGTCTGTGGGTTAAATTTGTGAAAATATTTGAAGGCATGATTAAAAAAATCATTTATAGCTTGTATATGGCCTCTTATGAATAAATGTACCCATGATATTTATTCATTTGTATGGAATATTATGAATGTACCCATGATATTTATTCATGTCTTTCTTGAAAATATGGTCATTGTTGAAAGGTTGGGAAGCTATTGCTAGACAGGGATCATTCTCAAGTTTCTCATTAGCTAAGTATTGAGATCCATTGATGCCAATGTCATCATTTTGTTTTTGGAAACGCCACAAGAATCAACATAATGATATATCAGTCGATTCTTTGGGCTACAATACTTTTGTGGATCAAAGATGGCAACAACATACAAATCAGAAGCAAGAACAGAGCGACAGGCCTTTCTCTCGAAAGGTCCATGTTATTCTTCAGCAGTCAAAATATATCTGGAAGGAAGATGTAACAAGCAAGTGTCTCTTCGAACTTGGATCCAAATTGCAGGGTACAAAGTCAAAAGATGTTCTCCTACATCTTGACAGATTAAATGCGGCTTTGAGCTTGATAGATAAATCAGAATGGGAAGGGTCAAGCTGGGCCTTGAAGCCATCCATGCTTGCTTTGATACAACCTAGGTTCTTGGAGCATTCTTGTGAAAATGTTAGACTCACCGTCGCTTCTTGTCTAAGTAAAATCATAGCCTTAACAGCACCACTATTGCCCTACAATGATGACATCATGAGGAGGACTTTTCGGGTAATGGTAGAAGCACTCCAAGGGTTGGACAACATCCAGAAGCGCACAATTTTGGAGCGCATGGCGAAATTCAGATTTGGTATGCTTATGCTGGATCTAGAGTGTGATGATTTAATCCTTCAAATGCTCCAATACTTCTGCAATGGAATTACAAAATCTCATCCAAACTACATCAAAACAGAAATGAAAAAGATCATGTCTCCGATCTTAGGAGAAGATAGGGCCATCTGCGAACAATTGAGATCCAAATTGTTGGCCATTTAGAGGAAGGAGCTAATTGCATCACCTGCAGCTTATGAACTAGTTGAGGGGTTGATCAAACAGAGCATCAAACTACTTAGAAAGAAGTTAACCAAGGAGGAACTAACAAAGATTTTTGGAGACAGCAAGAATGAACTAAGGAGGAAAGGCTTATGCTTTGTATGCAAGGGAGTTTGGGCACTTGACCATTCATGTCCAGACAATAAGGAGGCAACAAGGATAACAAAATTAGAGACTTCTTCAGATCATGGGGATTCATCCATTGATGGGTTCGCTGGTTTTCAGGAGAGGACCTATGAAGGATCTGAGCAGCCAAATACAAATGGTGAACAACAACAGCATGCTCTTCAGAGAAACTTGCAGGACAAGCTGATCAGTCAACTTGAAAAAGTACATGACGAAAGGAAGGATGCAATTCCTCCTGATGATGTGGTAGTTGAATCTATAAATACAATGGAGGACATCCATAAAGGGTATGGGAAATCCGGTATAGACAACAGTCCACTAGTACCTCCATGTTTGACAACCAGAAAGGATGGACAACTCATCCTCACATGTGAAGAGGTCCAGGATGAATACACTCAAGGAGAATCAAATGAGGAGAGAATCATGCATTTTGAGGGGAGGATACTCACAGCCGAGGGCATATTGTAGCTTGGGCCCTTTGGTGCGGACAACGATGGAGGGTTGAAATGGTACCATAACCCACAGGTCCCAGGATTCAGGTGGCATTGGGATCCAGGAGAATCCATTGGGGAAATGATTGGCCAAAGGATTGCTTGGGATCCAGGTATTGAAGGATCCATTCAGGATCATTCAACGTGGAGGGCACATCGGATTGTATGGGATCCTGGTATTAATGTACAAATGCTTTTGTTGTGGATAGAAGTGGATCGCTTGAGGACAAGCAATCTTTGGGCGGGAGGATTTGTAATATTCCCTTTCTTGATCCCGTCAAAGTGGATAGAATTGACCCGTGGTTTTAACCCATGGTATTTCCCCATGGTATTTCTTGATGGTATTTTCCCATGGTATTTCTTGTTGGTATTGACCCATCAAGCCTATAAAAAGGGAGAGAAGCTAGGCATTTAGGGCATTCTGGATTATTTTATCTTATTATGTTTGGGTTGAGAACCTGGCCAGTTCTATTATTGATCCCGGGACAAAAACCCCGCGGTAATGTTTATGTGGTGAATCCATTCAGGATTCACAATTGAGCTTCAATTTCTTATGTTTGTTGTGTCGTGTGATGTGTTTAAAATTTTGATCCTTGGGATATTAAAGTTTCTATGGAATTTCTCCCCAACCAGGAAATACCGCTTATCACCGAAAGGTGGTGCGATGAAAACCATAAACCGTCGTCACTGTTCATCAGGTCATGGTTCCGCTTCTTCGACACTCCAGGTTCTGATCACTCTTGACTGTTCGTTCTTGATTCGTGGTTCCACCTCTTCATACACCATTCTGACTTAACTCTGCCCACTTGTATTTCTACTGCGCCTCTGTTCTACAACCTCCATCTTCGACTGAAACACCTCCCTCTATATTGTCTCCTTCAATTTTCAACGGACCTTCATAATCCCTCACGAGGATTCATACCAACATTTGAATGGAATTCTAATATGGTCGGTCTTTCCTCGCACGACTATTAAATATTCACTAGATATACAAAGGCGTGTACTGTGACGCCAGGGTAAATATAGTTTCACAGTCTTATCCCAATAAATAACAATCCCTCTAATTGCTTCTATAGGTATGGCTAGGCATACTAAATAATTTCATTGACATCAATTTATTCCAATCCCATGCAGAATCACTATCAACTTGGTTGTACAGAAATCAACTATCATTCATCCAGAACTCATATGTTTAAACATCACTGGTGAATCATTATTCAACTTCCTAGTCTGCCTCTTTTCCTTGTCTGATGCTTTCTCTGCTGCCTCTCTTTTTGCTGCCCTGTCTCTGTAAATGTACTCTTCCTCTGTTCTTCTCTGCTGACCTTTAACTTCCTAGCCTGCCACTTTTCTTTGTCTGATGCTGCTCCTTACGTCTCTTTTTGCTATCTCCTTTGCCTTTCTTTTGCTATCTCTCTTTGTCTCTGTTTCCTCTGATGTCTCTGCTGCCTTTCTGCCCCTTGAATGATGTTTCAGGTGTTCCTCCTTTGTCATCTCCTTTGCCATCAATGACAACAATTCCAATAGAGCATTGTTGAGTACAAGCAGTATGAACTCTCAATTTCCAGCATTATGTCCCCCAACCTATTTATTACCAGGGAAGTTCCATTCCACATGACCATCCTAGCAGCATAACTACGGCTATTATACCCATCTGTTTAGCATCATAACTGGCTCTATAGAAACAATGTTCCGATCATGGGCCAGGTAAGGGTATGTTGGCTCTGCCCCACCATGCTCTTCTCCTTCACCATGGATTTCGAAGTCCCATCCCTCATCATGTTGTTATCGGCCCCCGAAGGCGATCATAGTAAAGTGAGGTTGTTCTAGAAATAATTTGTCTTTTCCCTCTTGAAAGAGGGTTGTCGAAGGTCGGCAATGACTCATGGTGTTCGGCCTCCGGAGGAGATAAAGGGAAGGTGACAAAGCTATCGTCCTTACTTTTGACTCCCGTCATCCTGACTGAGCATACCCATACTGGTGATCCTACCCCTTCTTGATAAGCCATGCATCATATATAAAGTTAAGCATGATAAAGTCACTAGTGTCTCGCTCAAGCGGCCATAGGTAGTTTTCACGACTTGTGATCAAAAGGGTATAAACGGGTTAATCAATCACTGGTTGGTATCTCTATTGAACTCCCAGCGTCATGGGATCAATCAATGTTTTTCCATAGGTTTAAGAAGTACTGACTCATTCTGGTTTTGACTCTTAACCATAACGTACCGACCGGTCCTCACTAGAACCGTGAGAAATCCTCTATGACTAGTACATGACCTAACAAGATAAGACCGTTCGTTCCCAGCTGATATAAGACCATACAAGATGACCGTACAAGACCATACTGTAGGGGGTATATTTTTTTTATCAACAGGCCAATTTATTGGGTTAAATTTGACTCCTTTCAAAGAGCGTAAGGAAGGGAAGAAGAAAGGTCACCCCGTTTTTATCCACAAGGGGTGAAGGTATGCTCTCAATGCTCAGTTTATTTACTCTCTAAATATAGAAAACTCTTCATGGAGATAAACCTGCAAATTTGGTAGCGACACACGTTATCACCTGAGAATAACGCAAAGGCAGAAATAAGAAAAACACTGTAGGTATTCATATTGCAAACAATATTTACCTAGGGTTTCCATTAGTAAATTAAGGAGGCACCCTCTTAGGAAATTTGAACCTTCGTCCTTGCATTCAAAACCACAGCTGAAATGATTTGAAATAAGACTTGGCATTAGCATAGTCCTGCTGGAACCATAACACAAAACTTAGCCGAGAATTTACCTTATACACTGAACTAACTTAGCAAAATCAGAGGTTAAGCAATGACCAGTCCATAACATACCTAAGCAAGAGTTGTTGATGCTTGAATCTCTTAGACCTAGCTTGTGTCGTCGTAGATTGCAGAGCTCGACCAGTGAGGGACACCATTGCAAATGAGAGGGTTGAATGGCGGATGTAGGGTTCAGTTACCTTAACTTCCTGAGAATGAGACCATTGTTAGATTAGGAACCCCATCACCTACTATGGAAATGATCCCACCTGTACTTACTTGGTGACCGATAGCTGCGAGTGGAAATCCTTCGAGAAACTTCTGCACGAACTCCAATATATCAAATTGTTGTCGGGTTAAGGTTTAGTGTTCATGTGCATAAAGTTCACCCCTTCGCCAAGTTCTATGTATTAAGTTCAAACATTGAAACTTTGGTTAGATAATACCTTTTATGAAATCCACTTGGTAAATTATGGTAGCCTCTGTTGTATTATATGTTTAATGGTCAAAGTAAAATTTATTTTATTTTATGGTATAATTTCTAATACTTTGGGTTTCATGTTACACTTTTTTATTTATATAACAATTTTTTTTAATAAAAATTTGTGCACATTTATCTTATCAAAATTTAATCATTATTATATTAAAGATTGGTAGTTTTAATATTCTTTTTACATATCACTTCAGTAAACTTAAATTTTTTTTAAATAATATGCACAGAAATTCTTTAGACTAAAAAAATATATAAACAAACTATATATGCACCATAATCAAAGTTATTGATGATAGAAGTTATATATATATATATATATATATATATATATATTAACTTCAAATTAATAGAGCAATGAATGGATTTTAGTAAAATTATGAAAATATAGAAAGTTTATATTTATTAACATTTTACTATGTGAGAGTTTTAATATATTTTGAAATTCTTTTGCAACTAGCAGACATATGGTGAAAATAAATGTAATTATGAATCCCTTGCACAAGATAATGCCATGTACTGAAAATAAATGTAATTAGGAATTCCTTGCACAAGATAATGCCATGTAGATAGTTTCCCACCATTTTTTTATGCTAATACTTGCTTAAATTATGATAAACAAATATCCACAGAGCATTTTGTTATACAAAGTTATGAAAAAAATAGCTATCAACCTTATATAAACTTTAATATATATTCATTTTAATATTTATTTTTTTCAAAACTTTAATAAACTTATAAAAATTTCAGTCAAATTTTTCATCAAAATAAAAACAATATAACATACTTTCTGCAACTATAATAATTTCATAAAAATTCATTATATTAAAATTTATATATATCCAACTTCCATATTTAATATATTAAATTGAAAATATCAGTAAAATGTGTAAATATATCTTAAAAATGAAAAATTTGATGAAAACAAAATCTAATTTTTATATTTCACACACAGCTATAACATTAATTTTTATTTGATACACAGCTATAACAATAATATATAAAGCCTTTTATGAAAATATATATACTGAAGTTAAGGACAGATACAAAATTCTATGAATATATAATCATACAAATATATTATAATCTCTTGAAAAGAGAAAAGCTCATTACATCAAAATCTATATATTGAAAGTTTATTACATAATTAGAAGTGTCACTTTTCAAATGAAGGATATTAAAAATTTGGATGCATATATAAATCATACAAATGCATTAAGACCTCCCAGAAAGAGGAAAAGCTCGTGACACCAAAATTCTCCATATATCCAACTTCCATGTTTAGCACATAGCTGGAAGTGCCACTTTTTAATTTCCTCTGTATCTCTGATAGACATTATTTTCACCATTTTATCTTTCTTTGCTTTTTCATTTTTTTCCCAGTCTTCAGCTATCAATGGACAACTATAAATCCTTACTTTCTGAAGAGTTTTTAATTGTAGATAACGTGGAGGCAATTTCTTTAATGCTGGACATTCCATTATTGTGAATATTTGAAGTGCAGGCATTGCTCCCTCCTCTATATCTGGAAGCTTCTCCAATTTTTCTAATCTGATAAGTGAAAAGATCTTCAAGGAAGGAAATGCCCCTGTTTTAGCAAACTCCTCTGGAAACTCCTTTAACTTACGGCATGTGATGATCTCTAGTCTCTGTAAATTCTTAAGCTTATGCAAATCTGGAAGTTTCCACAACATACCACACTCGAACAATATAAGATAGCTCAGGCTTTGAAAGTCATCAAACTTTTTGTTGCGAATGCCAATAAACTCCATTTTATTCAAGTCAGGGCATTTCAAAGCAAGCCTCTTTAGCTTTTCCATCCGAGTCATGATAATTGGCAGACTTTTGATCCCTGTGAGTGTCAAACGCAGGGTCTCCCATTGGATTACCTTCTCTTGTGATTTCTCATCAATATTCTCATCAATAGCTGCCCCGTTGTTCTGTACTTCTAACCATTTGACTTGAGTTAATCCCACCAGATCTGAAATACGAGCCACCTGTTTCCTGTTGCCCCATGATTCAGTGCTTTTCCAGAGACTGTCACATTCATTCATATATAAGTACTGCAAAGAAGTAAGCTGCGAGATGCCCCGAGGCAGATACTGTAACTCTTTACAGTGGCTAAGCCCTAAATACCTTAAAGATCTCAACTTATGAAGGTCAGACGGTAATTCTCTGATTGTAGAAAAACTAAGGTCAAGGATCTCTAGGTTTACCAGAGTTGTAAGAGATGCTGGCAATATTTTGATGGGTGTCCACAATAACCTTAAGCATACTAGTTGTGTCAAATAACTTAAACTTTTTGGTAATGACTGCACTTTTGTGTCACTCAGGTCCAGAAACTTAAGAGAGGTCATGCTCCCAATTGCCCTTTCTGGAAGCTTATCTAAACGTCTGTTTTCAGATATGAACAATGAGCGAATTTTTGGAGCTCTGAATGACTGGTCAAGCGACCTTAAGTCTTTGTTTCTCAAGAAAATCCGAGTGCAGCTGGAACACTCGTCTGCTTTTAACACTTCTAATTTCCCATCCATAGGGCCATAGAAATTTTCTTCCTCCTTAGCAATCTGGATTGCCAAATTGTGCAGTTCGTCGTGGATCCTGAAGCAAACCACGCGGCCTTCATGGTCTCTCATCATCGGCTCAATCAGACAGCGATCTGCTAAAACATTGAGATAAATCCATCCCATCTCAAATGGATCGTAGCTATCTTCTTGCGTCATCTTACCTGAAAGCAGTCCTTCTCCTGCCCACAGCAGAATCACATGCCGGGCGAAAAGAATTTCGTCTTCTAAAGAGGCTGCAGCTGCAAGTAAAAAGCAGCATTGCATTTTAACCCCTTCATTGCCAAAGGCCTCAAAACTAAATTTGAGTCTGCAATCATAGAAGCTTTCGGTGTTTGACAGCCTCTGCAGTGCCCATCTCCATTGCTTAGCTTGAGTACTGTCCGCCATTGCCCTTCCCACCACTTTTATTGCCAGGGGAAGTCCTCGACACATATGGCACACAAACTTGCCCTGCTCCTTTTCTGGCGGATTTCTGTCATTATTGGGAAAAGCATGCCGAGCAAACAACTTCCAGCTGTCATGTTCATTCAAGTCCCTAATTTGCATTTTGTGCTGATCTGCAATTCCCATAATTGACAGTGTCTCTGGATCCCTCGAACTGACAATAACTTTAACTTTTGAATTGGACTCATTATTTACAATTTGCAGTAGACCCAATTCCTTCAACACATTATTAGCATCTCCGTTCCACACATCATCTAAGATCAACACAAACCCTTCACTCCGCTGCAGTGCATCATTCGCCCCTTTTTTTACCTCTTCTTCGTTGTTAATTTTTATCCGATCTACATTATTTTGCACAGCTATCCATATTTCTACATGTTGCTCATTGATATTTTTCACTGTCCCTACATTATCTTGAATGGCAATCTGTGTCCAGAGTTTATTCCTAAGACTATCAAAACATGGACTCTTGGAGACAGTCAGCCAGAGCAGGAAGCCATTACTTTTAAAATGAGTGCGTACCTCTTTGCTGTTGAAGAGTGATTTGAGGAGCAGAGTCTTTCCAGAACCTGCCTTGCCATGGACGCCAAACATAGTCTTCTCATCGTTTATCACCCATTCCTCCAGCTTTTCTAGGGCTTCTTTCTGTCCGACAATGAAGTTTTCATCGATCAACTTCATCCTTGCAGTGGCCAATGTATCATGACCGGCTTGGGATATGGTTGCAGAACTTGTTGAAGGTGCCAAGATGTTTCCAACGTCTTGCCAACCAGAGGAAAAGTACGCAGTGGTTGCATAACTGGCCGTAACTGTTTGCCAACCAGGGGTAATGTGCCTAGCATTGGAGACTATCCCCTCAGTTCGGGCCTTGACAATGTCAACCGAAATAGACAGAAAATTTAGATGTTTGACGATTTTTGAACTCAAACCCGTGATCTTTTCGCTCCTTTCATCGCGAAAAATGCCCTGCTGCGTTGGCATTGTACACTGTTGGGCCATTCCGGATGCCTCCTGCAGAAGAGAGTCCAATTCATGAAGCCATTCATTAAAGCGCTTAACCCAGGCCGTAACCTCTGGCATCTTACTTTCCTTCCAAGTGATTACCAGGCGGTAATGCTGGATCTGCCTGGTGATCGCTTCGATGCTCATTACCAATTCTCTCATAGCCTCCATGCTTGATACCAGTTCTTTTGGAGACTTCAACTCATCCTTGCGGCGAAGTGCATTGTTCATGTGATGAAGTGTCTGCTTGATTGCCTTGTCGATACTTACACAGATAAACCCAGACATGATTTTTTTCAATCACTCCCCTCTACAGACAATAGTATATGTAATCCCCTTTAAACACTCCTTGAAAAAACTCCTAATGACTGATTCTACTCTCCAGCAATAACAACACAGAATCCTTCAGAACGATATGGGCACACGCTGCAATTAAAACCCAAACTTGCTGCCACTAATGTGGAGGCTTCCTGAAGCTTTAGACACTTAAACTCTGTGCAAGCCAGCCAGCCAACCCTGATATATATAACTGGTCTCGGGGAATATATGGTAGGCCGATTTGCCCGGGATTTTCCTAATATTTCTTTCATTCTTGGAATTTTTTTTTCAGAAAAGAGAAACCACCTTCATTTATATGAAAAGGAAGCACACGAGAAAAAAATTACCAAAACTTCTTGGAATTTGTTTTTCAGAAAAGAGAAACCACCTTCATTTATATGAAAAAGGAGGACATGAGAAAACAATTACCAAAACCTCTGGCCGGAAAACTAGGAATGTGCCCACTGAGGAGCCTGAAACGGACGCAAATACAAAAGCACTTCTGAAAGAGAGATGATCGGAAAAAGAGCAAGAAAAAGAAAACAGAGCAGGCTGAGACAAAGGCAAACCCCGAGATCACGTTAGGAATGAGGAATATAGACAAATAGATGAAGCTTTTGATTTCCACAAACGAAAGGAACTCAAGAACTTTGTCCCTGAAGATAAATCATTTTTAAAGGAAATACAGTCAGCACATAAGGCCAAAAGGGCAAAAATAAATGTAGTTGTTTTTAATGCAAATTTTTGGAGTTTTTGGTGATATTTAAATTTAAGGTGAAATTTTGATTTGTGTTATTTAAACTGTTTTTTAATTGTATATATAAATTCACTACTTTGAAAAATCCTTAAAATACTTAAATTGTGCAGAATTTACTCATAAAATTTATATTTTCAATAAATTATTACCATATTTTAAACAAATTAAAACAAAAAAATACACCAACAAGTTTCCAAAAAAATCCCTAACTCTAAAATAAATATTTACCAACTATATTCCTATATCTTGAGGGCTACATTACACTTTCCCAGAGAAAACAATCTTGAGAGTAACTCAAGAACCTTCATTACACTTTCCCAGAAAAAATGAAAGATTCGTAAGGAACATAATTTCCGTGAGGTGAGGAGAATGAGGAATATTTCTTTGTTAAAATTATTCTATCCTCGTTTTCAATCATATTTATTCATATTCCCACCCTGATGTAAAGAGTGTGGTACAATATATTGGAATAACTCAATAAACAAATTAGGTATATGTTTATATTTTTATTATAGTTTTAATTTTATGTATATGTTTATATTTTTATTATAGTTTAATTTTTTTTTAAATTGTATTTTATTAGTAGTTTTAAACTCACACAACTAAATTAATAAATGTTGTTAATATAAATTTTAATGGACATAGATTTAATATTGATATTAATATTAAATTTATATATTATATATAAATTTAATATTAATATTAATATTGATATTAATAAATATATAAATATAATAATAATAATAATAATAAAACTAATAATTAAAATTAATTTAGACTTTAAAATATATTATTTTAAACTTAAAATAAGATTATAATATAAATCAGGTTATATTAGAGTTTGATTAATTTAAATTAAAAAATATATAATTTTAAATTTAAATTTAAATTTAAAATGTATTTTAATTTTAATTTTATAAAATAAATTTTATTTTATTATTTCTAAAAATTAAAATTAAATATATTTTAATATATTTGGTATTTCTTTAATATTCTATTTTTATTTTAACAATAATAAATATAATAATATAATAATAATAAAACTAATAATTAAAATTAATTTAGACTTTAAAATATATTATTTTAAACTTAAAATAAGATTATAATATAAATCAGGTTAAATTAGAGTTTGATTAATTTAAATTAAAAAATATACAATTTTAAATTTAGATTAAAATTTAAAATGTATTTTTATTTTTATTTTATAAAATAAATTTTAATAAATTTTATTTTATTATTTCTAAAAATTAAAATTAAATATATTTTAATATATTTGGTATTTCCTTAATATTCTATTTTTATTTTAATAATAAATTTTATAATGTAAAAATACTATATTAAATTTTATAAATTTTAATATTTAATTCTTTATTATCCTTATAATATAAATATCATAATAATTATAACAATTAAAATGACAATTTATAATAATTATTATTATATTATTATAATAATATTATTCATATTATCAATAATATAATAAATATTGATATTATTAATTAAAGTGATTATTAATTTCATAAATCCAAGATATTATAAATCTCAAGAAATATATTAAACACAAAGGATTAACATTATAAACCCAAGTGATTGTTATTATAAATCTAGAGAATTAATGTTAAGAACTCAAGGGATTAATCTTATAAACACTTGGGATTAATATTATAGACTTAAGCTATTATTAATATGATAAATCTAAGGGATTAATAAATCCAAGGAATTTATATTAAACCTTAGGATTAATATTATAAACTCTATCAATAATATTATACCATAGGAATATGAATCTGTAGATTAATAAACCCAAAGGATTGATAAACCCAAAGGGTTTATATTAAACCCTAGGATTAATATTATAAACCCTATCAATGATATTATACCTAAGGAATATGAATCTGTAGATTAATAAACCCAAAGAATTGATAAAATAAACACAAGTGACTCATAAAACCAAGGGATTAATATTAATAGCCAAAGGAAATAATATTAAACCCAATGGATTAATATTGTTAACCCAAGGTATATAAACCCTAAGATAAATATGCAAGGTATTCTATTACTCACATTTTTGGGTCAAAGTACATTGAAAGACTCAATTATATAACATTGGAGAAGACTCAATGTTGGATAAGGATAACTCTGACCACTAGATACATGTGTTGAACACCTAATCCTCCATGGTATATCAGATTAAATCTGAAACTGAAAAGGCATTTTGTATATCGTGAGTCCTTTGTTGTGCGTTTTGGAAACACTTGTTGCGGCGTTACCTCCCATTCCCTACGCTGTCCACCTGCATTCCTAATATTGCATAGTCGGCCTTTCCCAGCACTGCGCACAGTCGGCCTTACATAGAGATGATTAGGACTTGAAGAAAAACCCTTGTGACTTGAGGCATTCCCTCGAATTGGATCTTCGGCCCTCGATTGTGCTCCTCACACTGACTTTGGTTACGCTCCATCGAACCCACAACCACTGTCTCCTCTCATCAGCATTTATAGTCCACCTCCCGGTGCACAATTCACACCTCACTTCTCCCATTAACAACATGTGACCTCACTTCTCCCATTGACAACGTCGACTCCCATTGCTGCTCGGGCCTCCCTCTAGATAAAACTCATGCCTATTTTCCCTACTTGTGTGTGTTTACCATACGTGTATTTAACATGATATCAGAGCCCAGGCTAGACCCTGGCATTTTCAGATTCTACAAGTCCCAATTTTAATTTTTCTTTAGACATATACTCTGCCTTCTCTACCTCCTGAGTGCTTTCTCTTCATTGTTTTTTGTGTTTATGACTGTTCGTTGTCCTCGGCCTTGTGTTTTCACACCACTCCTCATACTTGCGGCGTACATTTCCCAAAACAGTTTTAAGGCAAGCATACCTTGTGATTATCGCATTCCATGATACACAGTATTGCTCAGGCATTACTGTGAACATATCCTCAACCTCTACACGCTCTATCTCCTTGGTATTCAAAATGCTCTATCTCCTCACTTCTCGCTACACTAAGGGAGGGCTGCGATAGTGGTATCTTCTTATCTACAATACCAATGAAGGTTTAATCGTTGGCTTCACAATGAATACTAGGAGAGCCTAAACCTCCTGATCAATGTAAAAAAAATTCTAATGTCTTGATTAGTATAACTGAAGAGACATTCCATTGAGGAATATTTAGATTTTTCGCTGACATCGGGGTTTTACATAGTAGCTAAAGCAAACTATGGTGAGACCTAGAGGGAGGAGGAGAACCCAAGAACTGCTTCCTATTTTCGATACCATGAAATTTGATTTGGCGTGCTCAGCGGAGTCGTGCTTTTCTTCCTAGCGCTCAGAGAAGAGCCTACTCCTACCCTTGCTTCTGTTAATTGAAGAAGAATTATACGATAGTGGTGAGGACTTAGTGGAGGTCCAGAGTTGGTCTGATAGGGCACCCATTGTATCTCTGAATCCCTTAACAACAATTTTTCGCTCCCATTCACAGCGATCGGATTATCATTCCCCTCTACATCATAAGATCTCGAGTTTGAGTTGTGCTGACTCTCTTTTAAAAAAAAAATCACTCCAAACCCTGAGAGTGCGAGGGCGCTGCCCTGCGAACAATTTCAAATGTAGTTGGTGTTTATGGAATTGTGTCGTTTCAAGTCTCAAAGGTTCAGTCCCTTCCACCACATTCTGCCTTTCCAACTCCTCCTTCGCACTCCGCCTTCCAAACTCCGCCTTCACTCTATGACTTCTAACCATCGAATGTCGACAATATCAAATACCTGAGCTCTGTATTGTCTTTTCCTATGTGTTGTGGCAAATTCGATAGCCTGTCGAGCCTCTGATACGTTTTGAGGAGCGTTGAACGAGTGGGCATCACTTAAAGAAAGGGTGGTGGGACACAGTTTCTGGCATTCCGATCAATTTTTTAGCGGTGTTTATCTGTCTCTATTTTCCGCATAGTAACCCTCAGCCTCTACCTCCTTGGCAGTGCAACCTCTCCTCACACCAATTGCCGTAGTGTTTTGTCTACTCCAATGCCACTCTGAGATCATTATCGTTTTTTTATCGATTCCAATATTTTAATGAGAGAGGGGTTGATGTTATAACTAGAGCAATGTTTAACGTGAGAGAAGACAGGACCCAGATATCCGCAAATCCCTTGCAAGAGTTGATATGCGCTTCATTATCATTTTCTTATCGCATTCGAGCACCTTTGAATTCCTCATTGCATCAAAGTACATTCATAGCCGAGAGCCAAGCTTCTTCTTGGAATTGATACAACCAGTTTTTCCAGCATCATGTCTATCAACAAATATCCTCCTCCCTCTGGAGAAAGTACCCTCTTCAGTTTCACTATACCATCAGCGGGCAAAGGGAACATAATCATTACTTCTAGGGGTTTTATCCACTGCAAGTATTACAAACCTTTCCCTTGTCCTTTGCAGGATTGGGACCCAAGACGCCCAAGAGGTGACCAAGAACGTCATGGCCCAAAGAATGAGGAATACTTGATAGATTGTTGTAACGAAAGCAGCAACAACAATAAAAGATATCAGAAATTTAAAAGAAATGTGTTTGTGTTGTTGTTCTCGCCTTGTCTCTGTATATTTAAGTGTCATTGCTACTCTTTTTAACTCTTCTTCTCATTGAGATCATATGGCTTAGAAGAAAAAAAATGTTTTTGAAGAGAAACATATGGTTTAGTTTTAAGGAAAACCTACCTAGAGATCATAATATTTTGTGAATTGAGCCATGTCATATGTTAAAGTTTTGATAGCCATATGATGTATGTACGCACATTTGAAGATGTAGACATAGCCAATTAGTATTTATCTTCCTCATTAATTTGTGATTCGTTGATTGTTGAAGCGTGGGGTTAGCAAGAAATTTTTGAAGTTTAAATGGCTCATATTGACCCTTTGTTACAGTTATTAAAAACTCTAATCATATCTACTGTTGAAAGCACAGTTAAATTTAGCAAAGACACTCTCACAAATATTCAAATCTCTCTACAAGATGCACACAAAAAGATTTATTTTTTGCAGCTTGAATCTCAATTCCAGCGAGAAGAATTACAGCATTGGAGTCATCATTCTGAACCTGTTTTTGTTCAGAACATTGAAAGAGACTCCCACAATTAGTGAGTCAATAATGTTGTGATTGATTCGCATTTAGTGCCTAGTTCAACAACAAATTTGTATGCACATGCAGAATCTCACGCTTCACCTCCCAAGCCCGTCATCAGACCTTGGGAAGAGCTTGTCCACAACAAGCACATAACAGGTCTTGGATATGACAAGGATGCGTCCTTTCATATTCTAGACTACTCCAAGCCCATCAAATTTCAGAGTGCCGGATTTCTTCATGATATCTCACCTTCAGCTATTCTAGATTCTACTCCTGTTCCACGGCAACAACAACAGATTGTAAAATTCCAACACTGTGATTGAGTTGGCCATATGAAAGATCAATGTTTCGATCTTCATCCATGCAAGCATTGTGTTTGGCACACCCATTATTCACACAAATGCTTCAAAAACAAGCCTCCTGCAAGGACAAAGATTCATCTTGGATGGATCGCTTCTTGTCAATGGGCATCAACAACCAAGAAGATGTTTAATTCATATGTCAGAACTTGTTCTAGAATATTGAAAAATATTGCAGTTGAGTTTTCGCCATCATCTCACCTTGTGCCTGACAAGGGGGGAAATAGTGGTCATATACAATCTTCGATGCCACATCAAGCAAGTGTGACCCACAATCTCTCATTCTAGATTCAGTGTTGTATCCAGAGACATAGTAGTTCAAGCAAGCCCGAGCCACAACTTTTCATTCCAGATTCAGAGTTGTAGTCAGAGACACAGATGCCAATGAGCATTCATTTTATTGGTGGTCAGCCTTAAACCATCTATGCAAGGTTGATATTCTTCCTCTTCAAAGGATTCAGGACACTTCCTCTAGCAAAATACTTCAACTTCTTGCTGGTTTTGGAAGAATTCCAACAAATGCATCAAGCATTCCAGAGTTGGTGGTCATCCTTAAACCATCACAGGTTGTAGACATCCCTTCTTCTATGTTGAAGGTCTCCCTCTTCAAGTATGAGGGACACTTCCTCTAGCAGAAGACCTCAGCTTCTTGCCAGATTTGGAAGAGTTTCGGGAACTGCACGAAGTGTTCTAGTGTTGGTGGTCATCCTTAAACCACCTCTTTATGCCAACATTTCAGAGATCTAATTCAACTTAAGTGTTGCCATGCATACTTTGCAGATTTGTATTACAACTCTCTTCTTGGACTCACACATACCCCTTCGGATTAAGTTGGGGAATTTCGGACACCTAATCCTCTATGGGTAGGTGTGGAAGCTGAATGGACAAAAGGAGTCCAAGTGACCTTGGAATTTGGAATCCAAGAGTCACATCGATGTAATATAAAAGCACATATATGGTTAATAGTAAAGCATTCTCATGCCTATCTTTCCTACTTGTGTGTGTTTTCCATGCATTTTTTAACAACATGCAATTCCCCATGTGCACTTACAACTCACCACACTCATCTCTAGGGAAATGAAGCGTTGGAAAAGATAACTCTAACACCCCCCTTAAGAGAAAACTAGGGAGTAACTAAAGAAGAAAGAAAAAAAGAATGGGTCCCAACAATAAGGCTTAATTAGGTACCCATGTACAAAATCTCATAAACAGAGAAAGAGAGAAAAACAAGTAGGCCGCCCCCCCACCGCAAAGAAAAAGAGAGAAATATGTCAGTGCTCAAATTATCATGGAGCTAAAATTGTAGATCCCATAACGATCCACTAAATGGAAAGAACATAGGCCTACTCCAATAAAAAAGTATGGAATGCTGAAGTACCAAAACTATGAAGATGATAGCCATGAAACCTCAATGAGGTTGGTCAATCTCTGAAGTACAATTGTTGTAGAGGCACAAGGGTGGCTAACGTTATCAACTTCTCCACAAAATGTTTCAAAGAAAATAGGTGCCAGTAAAGAACCAGGACAAGGGCTTCAAATAGAAGCAACAACATCAACCAACAAACAACTAATGAGGCACGTAAATATGGCAAGTTATCTCACACGTGTACAAAAACACTCCTGAATTTGTTTGAACACCGTCAACATCACACAAAAAATTGACAACTATCAACAAGGCAACAATATTTGTCACCATATAATTGCCTCACCTAAAACATAACTATAGAAGGAGAGAGAATAAATAGTCTCTATTATGAGAAAATTCCCCCCTGAAACACGGCTAAGGGAACAATGGGAATCAACAATGGACAATTGATGCAACATGATGATATGAAGTCTTCAAGTATTGGTTCAAATGACACCATGACCATCCATCGATACATCCATAAACAATCTTAATGGTTGGCACTGGTCCACGTTCATTCTCTCACGTCTCTTTTGTAACGATTTGAATGTTGGACTACTAATTGACTAAGAATGTTGGAACCTGGATGATTTCCTTTGATGATGATGTAGAGATGCCTCAGTTTTTTTTTGTAGATTCAAAGTCAGGTGCCACAACATTTTCATTCCGAATCACATTAGCAACTTTTTCATCAATATGTTTCTCGGAAGAATTTTCTTAAAACATCTCACAGTTGGATGTAGGTGATGAGGCAGCAGCAACATCATATCCAAGACTTTCTCTTGATGTCTGCACTACAAGGTTAATAGGAGAAACAATTCACTATCCATTCTTCCCAAGTCCTCTGCCAATATATACCATTTTACTCAGCAATCGAGACCCAATGCAAGTACTATGCTTTTAAAAAATAGGTGTGATAAAGTCATGTGATGTGTCATAATCATTAGTTTCAGTCTTCTGACAATCAACATCAAGTGTGGAAGAAGGAGAGCTTATCGCCTTAACATCAATTGTCTCCATCTCAAAGTTCTGAAGATGACTAACTTCCAATTCAAGTTCCTACTTAGATTCTTGCATCTTTTGAATGACCTCATCCTTCTCAATTAGTTCTTGAGACAAAAGTTGGCGTTGTTCCAACATTGTTTCTTTTAAATAGTGAATCTCCATAACATGTTGATTATTTTTCTCTTCTAGCTGCTTCTTTACATTTGAATCACAAAAGGACTTGACTTCCTCCTACAAGTCATCAAGGAGATCAATATTCTCTTGAAATCCATCTACAAGCATCTGGAGATATTTTCCCATGGTTGATTCCAAATGGTTAACCTTCCGGATTTTTTTAGCTACTGAAGCTTGCATCCTATTCTTAAGAGTTGCATTCTATGCTTCCAAAAAAATTACCATTGATTGTAATTGAAGGAACTCTTTACGAAGTTCATATGTTGCCTTCTTCTCACGAAGCTTCTGAAATATTCTATCCATATTTAAAGAAACCAAGTTAAGAAAGTACAAGAGTGATGATGACAACCAAAGATGCTTTACACTTCCAAAAATGACACTAGTCAGATCAATCCAACTAGATTTGCACCACTAGCCAACAAGAGGATTTCATAACTTCCTAGCATCAAAGCATCAAAAAATGGACATATGGACAATTTTCAAAGAGCATCATATACAATTTATCTTAATACCCTTTAAAAAGATCCTTGAAAATGCATGCCCAAAAAAATATTTTTCCCAACATAAATTTTTAAACACATTCTATTTATTCCATTTAAAAAAAAATCTTAATGAGGGAAAAATAACATGGCAAAGTAAACCCCCTTTTAACAGACATCTTTCTCCTTAAAATAATTCAGTGGGAAAATTAAAAAAATGTTGAAACCTCTTCAAATTTCCAAAAATAGTAGCTAGATACCAAAGTGTCAGTGTTGATATGATCTACAGGAAATGGACATCTTCACATCATTTAAATTTTTCTCTAGTTTCCATGTATAGCTAGAGTTGTTTTTGCCATTGTCGGAAATTGATAATCCCATACCAGGCGGGCTACTAGAGGGGTGGTATTTCGTCAACCACACATCCATAATCCAGAAATTTTTGACGATGCCCTTTACGTATGGGGACTCGTAGCATTCATCAGAGATCTTATGACCACTGATCGATTCACTTCAATGCCACCACAAAGCCTAGAAAATACCTTTAAGAGTCTGAATTGTGGAAGTGTTTGATATCCGTAGGGATAGATATTCTCCTACATGGGATTTGGAAGGAATACAACATAGAGACGATTGATACCTTCTCGACCTTGTGCTAGTCCACACTCTGGAGAAAGCAGATACCACAATGCGGGTTCTAGTTGAGGTTGATCGAATAGCCTCAGGGAAATTCCCAAGATATGCTACAGGGACATTGACAAAGGTTCTATGCAGGACGTGCCATAATTATTCTTATTACGTGTCTGAGGAACACTTTTGTGATAGTAAACGTGGCAGTGGTTCTACAGAACTGCAATCTCCTAGCTCAAAGACCCTTGGTGAACCTGTTATCACTCTGTAAATTTATCTAAGCTGAGGGGAGAAATCCCAAAGATAAACAAAAACCTATTTGGGTTATAAACTGGTCCTTTCTAACTAGAGGGGGCTCCCTCACTAGAGATTGTCTAAAAATATTTAACTTTGAAAAGCTCAAGGACTACATAGACCATATCTAGAAAGAAAATAGGGATTGATGACAATTGTTGGAGATCTAAGGAAAGACTATTAATGAATGAAACCATTAACACATCTCAAATTCTCAAACATAAAACATTTTTTCGTACATGAGACACTTGTAGATACAGAGGCAAGGTAGGTACGTGTTTCAAGTCGACATTGTTTGTAGTATAGTGAAGAAAATACATAGCCACATAACAATATTCAATCAAATGCAACAGGGAAAAAATTTGAATTCTGTCACATATGTTATGACCAAGTATTTAGAAGAACCAGATTAAAAGTACGAGACTGAATTCCATTAAGTATGAAAATCCACAATAAATCAGAGCACTTAGAATGTGAATTCTGGAAACTTTTTAAAAAATAATTTTAGAATGATACAACAATGACTCTAGAACAAGACAATGATAAGACATTTAATTTAACAATTACATAGGAGAAACACAATCACTTAATAGCGGCATACCACATGAATCTCTGCAACTAGTGACAAAAATATGCACTTAAAAATTTATTCATAAAATAGGAGTTCAAACACGTAGAGCCTGTATTTGATTACCAACCCTTTCTCCATGGTTTGAGTGGCCTTAAATACATTGTTGAACATTACATGTCGCATCCACTAGAATTTGTAACATGATGTTTTTTTGGACAAAAAATAAACAAAAAATAAAACAAAGCTAACATAAAAATCGAAATTTTATCCTCGAAAAAAAATAGTAAATTTATCTTATCTCCTGATATTCATTCATATTCAACTTTATCCATATCCTCAAAAATTAATACAACACAGTTCGGACCAAAGACAAAAGTAGAAACAACAAGTAGTTGAGTTGCGCAACATAATTTCAGTGATTATTAACTAAAGTGATATTATTATTTAAAGTGATTATTAATATTATAAATCCAAGACATTATAAATCTCAAGAAATAATATTAAACACAAATGATTAGCATTATAAACCCAAGTGATTATTATTATAAACCCAAGGGATTAATGTTGAGAACCCCAAGGGATTAATATTATAAACACTTGGGATTAATATTATATACGTAAGCTATTATTAATATTATAAACCTAAGGGATTAATAAATCCAAGGAATTTATATTATAAACCCAAAGGGTTTATATTAAACCCTAGGATTAATATTGTAAACCCTATCAATAATATTATACCCTAGGAATATGAATCTGTAGATTAATAAACCCAAAGGATTGATATTATAAACACAAGGGAGTTATAAAACCAAGGGATTAATACAAAAATCCCAAGGGAATAATATTAAACCCAATGGAATAATATTGTAAACCCAAGGTATACAAACCCTAAGACAAATTATGTACCCATGTACAAACTCTCATAAATAGAGAAAGAGAGAAAAACTCGTAGGAAAAAACTCCCCCCCAAATAAGAGAGAAAGATGTCATAGCTCAAATTACCATGGAGCTAAAATTGTGGATCCCATAACGATCCACTGAATGGCAAGAACATAGGCCTACTCCAATAAAAAAGTATAGAGTGTTGAAGTACCAAAATTATGAAGATGATAGCCATGTAACCTCAATGAGGTCGATCGATCTCTGAAGTAGAATTGTTGCAAAGGCACAAGGGTGGAAAAAATTGTCAAATTTTCCAAAAAATGTTACAAATAAACTAGGTGTCGGTAAAGAACCAAGACAAGGGCTTCAAATAGAAGCAACACCATCAACCAAAAAACAACTAATGAGGCATGTAGATATGGCAAGTCATCTCACGCGTGTAAAAAAACACTCCTGAATTTGTTTGAACACTATCACCATCACACAAAAGATTGACAAATATCAACAAGGCAACAATATTTGTCACCATCTAATTGCCCCACCTAAAGCATAATTGTAGAAGGAGAGAGAATCAATAGTTTCTATTATGAGCAAATCCCCTCCCTGAAACACGACTGAGGGAACAATGAGAATAAAAAATGAACAATCGATGAAACATGATGATATGAAGTCTTCAAGCATTGGTTAAAATGACACTATGACCATCCATCGAACCATCCACATACAATATTAATGGTTGGCATTGGTCCACGATTCATTCTCTTGCGTCTCTTTTGTAACGATTTGAATGTTGGACTACTAGTTGACCAAGAACGTTGGAACCTAGATGATTTCCTTTGATGAGGATGTGGAGATGCCTCCGTCTTTGTTTTTGTAGATTCAAATTTAGGTTCCACAACATTTTCATCCAGAATGACATTAGCAGCTATGTCATCAATATGTTTGACAGGGGAATTTTCTTCAAACACCTCAAAGTTGGATGTAGGTGATGAGGTAGTGACAACATCATATCCAAGACTTTCTCTTGATGTCTACACTACAAGGTTAATAGGATCAACATTTTCCTATCCATTCTTCCTAAGTCCTCTGCCAGTATATCCCATTTTACTCAGCAATTGAGACCCAATGCCAGTAGTATGATTTTAAAAACTGGGTGTGATAAAGTCATGTGATGTGTCATGATCATTAGCTTTAGCCTTCTGACGATCAACATCAAGTGTGGAAGAAGGAGAGCTTAGCACCTTAACATCAACTGTCTCCATCACAAATTTTTGAAAACGAATAACTTCCAGTTCAAGTTCCTGCTTAGATTCTTGCATCTTTTGAATGACTTCATCCTTCTCAATTAGTTATTTAGAAAAAAGTTGATGTTGTTCCATCATTGTTTCTTTTAAATAGTGAATCTCCATAACATGTTGATTATTTTTCTCTTCTAGCCGCCTCTTTAAATTTGAGTTAGAAAAAGACTCAAATTCCTCCTACAAGTCATCAAGGAGATCAATCTTCTCTTGAAATTCATATGCAAGCATCTGAAGATATTTTACCATAGTTGATTCCAAATGTTCAACCTTCTGGATTTTTTCAACTACTGAAGTTTTCATCCTATTCTTAAGAGTTGCATTCTCTACTTCCAAAAAAACTACCATTGATTGTAACTGAAGGAATTATTTACGAAGTTCATCCGTTTCATTCTTCTCACGAATCTCCTGAAATATTTTACCCATCTTTAAAGAAACCAAGTTAAGAAATTACAAGACTGATGGTGACAACAAAAGATTCTTTACACTTCCAAAAATGACACAAGTCAGATCAATCCAGCTAGATTTGCACCACTGGCCAACAAGAGGATTTTAGAACTGCCTACCATCAAAGCATCAACAAATGGACATATGGCCAATTTTCAAAGAGCAGCATATACAATTTCTCTTAATACCCTTTAAAAAGTTCCTTTGGAAATGCGTGCCCAAAAAAATCTTTTGCCCAACGCAACTTTTTGAACACATTTAGTTTCTTCCCTTTTAAAAATAATCTTAATGAGGGAAAAATAACATGGAAAATTAAACCACCTTTTTTTAACACACACCTTTCTCCTTAAAATAATTTAGTGGGAAAATTAAAAAAGTGTTGAAACCTCTTCAAATTTCTGAAAATAGTAGCTAGATACCAGAGTGTCAGCATTGATATGATATGCAGGAAATGGGCATATTCACATCATTTAAATTTTTCTCTAGTTTCCATGTATAATTGGAGTTGTTTCTGCCATTGCAAAAAAGTGAGAATCACATATAGGGTGGGCTACTAGATGAGCAGTATTTCGTCGATCCACACATCCATAATCCCCAAAATTTCGACGATGCCCTTTACGAATAGGGATTTTTAGCATTCATTAGAGATCTTATGACCACATATCGATTTGCTTCAACGCCACCATGAAGCCCAAAAAAGACTTTACGGAATCAGAATTGTGGAAGTGTTTGATATCCATGGGGATAGATAGTCTACTACGTGGGATTTGGAAGGAATACAACAAGAAGACGATTGAGAACTTCTGGGCCTTTTGCTAGTCCACAATATTAAAAAAGAAGATACCATAGTGTGGGTTCTAGTTCAGGTTGATTGAATAGCCTCAGGGAAATTCCCGAGATCTGTTTTAGGGCATTAAAAAAGGTTCTATGCAGAACGTGCCCTAATTATTCTTCTGACATATCTCAGGAACAATTTTGTGACAGTAAACGTGGCAGTGGTTTTGCAGAATTACAATCTCCTGGCTCAAAACCCCTTGGTGAACCTGTTATCACTTCGTAAATTTCTCCAAGCTGAGGGGAGAAATCCCAGAGATAACTGCAAACCTCTTTTAATTAGAAACTGGTCCTTTCTAACTAGAGGGGCTACCTCACTAGAAATTGTCTAAAAATATTTAAATTTGGAAAGCTCAAGTACTACAGATACCAGATCTAGGAATAAACTAAGGATTGATGAAATTTTTTGGAGATTTAAGGAAAGGTTACTGATGAATGAAACCATTAACACATCTCAAATTCTCAAACATAAATCATTTGTGCATACATGAGTCACTTGTTGATACAGAGGCATGGTAGGTGTGTGTTTCAAGTCAATATTATTTGTATTATACTGAAGAAAATACATAGCCACATAAAAATATTCGATCAAATGCAACAGGGAAAAAATATGAATTCAGTCACATATGTTATGACCAAATATTTAGAAGAACCAGATTAAAGGTATGAGACTAAATTCCATTAAAATTTAAAATCCACAATCAATCAGAGCACTTAAAATGTGAATTTTTGAAATTGTTTCAGAAATACTTTTACAACGAGACAATGGTGACTCTAGAACAATACAATAGTAAGACATTTAATTTGAAAAATTACATAGGAGAAACACAATCACTTAAAAGTGACATACCAAATGAATCTTTGCAACTAGTGACGAAAATATGCTCTTAAAAATTTATTCAGAAAATAGGAGTTCAAACAAATAGAGCTTGTTTTTTATTACCAAACCTTTCTCCATGGTTCGAGTGGCCTTAAATAAATTGTTGAACATTGCCTGTCTAGTCCACTAAGTGGATTGAATCCAATTATACTTAGTAACATGATGTTTTTTTTTGACAAAACTAAAACAAAGCTAACATAAAAATTGAAACCTTATCCTCAAAATAAAATATTAAATTTATCCTATCTCCTAATATTCATTCATATTCAACTTTATCCATATCCTCAAACATTAATACAACACAATTCAGAACAAAGACAAAAGTAGAAACACCAAGTAGTTAAGTTGCGCAACGTAATTTTAAATTTGTGGTTGCACCGTTTCTTCCCCCCTAAAACCAAACAAAAAACCAAAACCAATCATCTGAGGCTCTGTGATATGCTAGAAACATCTAGAAATGAAAAAATTATCCATACTTTCTCCACATTTACCATCCAAATTCCAAAAACTCCAGAATTCTTCCACCAAAAAACTGCGAAAATAGGCCTCGAAGAGACACCTGTAGCTCCCAAACTATAACACCTATGTAAAATATGAAATATATTTTTGTTATTTTCCCCATTCTCTACCAAAAAATATTTTAGTTCCTTCAAAATATTCCCAGCTTCTCATAGAATACTCTTAAAAAATGGCTAAAACAGGAAATTTACACATTACGGAAAATGTGCTTTAAATATGCATTCGAAACTCCCAATATGTGACACTTGTTAAAAAAATGGAAGATTTTATTGTTATTTGGCACGTCCTTGATAAAAACCTCTTTCGGTTTTCCATAACAATCCTTCATGTAATCGGAATCATCATTTCAAAATGATGTTGAAAATAGAGTATTCGACACAACACTGTGGAGCGAGCAGGTTGGGTAGCACTCCATGTTCAATATGGTTGCACACATCCTCTGGAAAAATGGATAAAAATGGTAGGTATGAAATGGTTGTGTGATGGTGAATCTCCTTAAGTATGTTCTCCAACTCTTGCAAACCTCCTAAATGGTTGATACTCACTTACGTTGCGGTTGCGCAACAACTGTGCAGTGGATAGTCTAAGTAGCACCGTGATGCTTTGAATTGATGTTTTGGAGCGCTCCACCTGACGTGGAATGTGTATCACAACATAGGTAATGATTAATTATAAGGGGTATGATATCATTATGGTATGGGATTTTTATATATGGGAATGGGGTATTATGCATGAGGGTTATGTGATATGAGTATGGGAAATGGTAATGTCAATATAAGGGATGGTTTAGAATGAAAGGGGGGAATAAAATGAGTGTAATATGGTTCTAGGTTAATGTTATAGGGGAAGGGTAAATGATGTAAATTTATATGATGGGGTATGAATGGAAGGTAAATGGGGAAATGGGGAAATAGGAGGTGAAATTGATAAGCATGGGATGAATAAGAATGAGGGATAAAATTGTAGGATGTTTCAAATGATCATACCTTGTAAACATCATAAATATGACTACAATGAGCTCAATTTATACAATTCTGATAAAAAAATGACTAAAACACCCTTTGACTCAACTAGAAAAAAACATGTGCGACCGTGACTCCCATTAACTTGACACTGTTTCATGTTGTGGGTGAACTCTTTATGACAAGAATTTGACCATGTTAGATAGTAACCTTTGAGGCTATGATAGCAGCAATGTTCATAGGCTCACTTATTCAAAAAATGAAAATTAAAGGACTTGGAAAATACATTTGACGATGAAAACTACTGACCCTAATAGAACCAGCAGATACTCTACACCACTTAAGGCAGGCAGGATCCCAATTTAGAAAATGGGGATTTCTTATTCAGAATTGCAATGTGACCGCTACCTCGGACCTAGTTCGAGTGAAAAAAATGTTTAAGACGTACCTTAGCAGGTCGTGGAGAAATTACTCCTGCATTGTGTTCAAACCCTCAACTTCCTATGGAGCCTCAGCTTAGCACTCATAGTAGGACACCACACTTCAGTTTAGTGGAATGCATCAAATTCTCCACAAATTCATGTTGCGGATTTCACATAGCTTCATATACACAACTTTAGTGAATAAATCTACTTGCACAAGAGAGCACCCACAAAATTTTAAACTAATGGTATTCAAAACATGCACATATAACAACCACACCTACGAAGTTTGTACCCAATTATGATATTTGAGAGCTCTAAAAAATTTTGAGACCTCACTGAAACAGAAACTCTAGAAACTCCATTCAGATTTAAACCACTCTAATCATATAATAAAAAAATAAAAAACTTCAAAAAATAATTCAGCAAGGCAGACATCGCTTTCTTTGATACCATGTAAGAGTATTCTATTACTCACATTTTTGTGTCAAAGTACATAGAAAGACTCCATTATATAGCAATGGAGAAGACCCAGTGTCCGGTAAGGATAACTATGACAACTTGGTACATGAAATTCCCTATGCGATCTTACAACTCACCATACTTAGCTCATAGGGAAATGAAGCGTTGGAAAAGACAACTGTATCAAAATATTATAAACCCTAAAAAAAACATGGTTGACCATGGTTGATTTTAATATTCAGATAGTCTTTGACACAATGCAACGTTGGACCATGGTTGACCATGATTGACTTTCATATTGAGATAATATTTGTCACAATGTGACATTGGACCATGGTTGATTTTCATATTGAGACAATATTTGTCACAATGCAACATTATACCATGGCTGTCACAGTGTGACATTCGACCATGGTTGACCATGATTATAAACCCAAGGGATTTATATTAAAACCTATGATTAATATTATAAACCCTATGAATAATATTATACCCTAGGAATATGAAATCTTAGATTAATAAACTCAAGGGATTGATATTTAAAACCAAGATATTAATACTAAAAATCCAAGGGATGATAAACCCGCAGGAATAATATTAAACCCTAGGGACTAATATTATAAACCCAAGGTATATAAACCCTAAGATAAATATAATAAACCCTAAAAGAAACATGGTTGACAATGGTTGATTTTCATATTGACACAATCTTTGTCACAATGCAACGTTGGAACATGGTTGACCATGATTGATTTTCATATTGAGACAATATTTGTCTCAATGTGACGTTGGACCATGGTTGACCATGGTTTATTTTCATATTGAGACAATCTTTGTCACAATGCGACATTGGACCATGGTTGACCATGGTTGATTTTCATATTGAGACAATCTTTGTCACAATGCGACGTTGGACCATGGTTGGCCATGGTTAACCATGGATGATGATGGCTGTCACAATGTAATGTTGGACCAAGAGACAATATTTGTTACAATTTGACCATAGTTTTTGACCATGGTTAACCATGATTTACCAAGGTTGACCATGGTTTATTTTCATATTGATACAATCTTTGTCACAATGCGATGTTGGACCATTTTTTACCATTGTTGACCTGCCTGACTAAGGTTGATTTACATATTGAGACAATCTTCGTCACAATGTGAGTTTGGACCATTCTTGACCATGGTTAACCATGATTGACCATAGTTGACCATGGTCGACCATGTTTAACCAATGTTAACCATGGTTGACCATGATTGATTTTCATATTAAGAAAATGCGATGACAAACCTTAAGATAAATATTATAAACTAAGTTATATAAACCCTATGATAAGTATTATAAATGGTAAAATAAACATGGTTAACCATAGTTGACCATGATTGCTTTTCATATTGAGACAATCTTTGTCACAATGCAACATTGGACCATGGTTGACCATGCTTAACCATGGTTGATTTTCATATTGAGACAATATTTGTCACAATGTGACATTTGACCATGGTTAACTGTGACTAACCATGGTTGAATATGGTTGATTTTCATATTGAGACAATATTTTTCATAATGTGATATTGGACAATGGTTTACCACCAGTGACCATGATCATAAACCCAAGGAATTTATATTTAACCCTAGGGTTAATATTATAAACCATAATTGACCATGGTCGACCATGTTTGACCAAAATTGACCACAGTCGACCATGGTTAACCAATGTTTACCATGTTTGACCAAGGTTGACCATGATTGGTTTCCATATTGAGAAACATAAACCCAAGAGATTAATATTATAAACCCAATGGATATAAACCCTAAGATAAATATTATAAAACCTAAAATAAATATTAATATTATAAACCTCAAGATTAATATTGATTTTCATATTGAGACAATCTCTATCACAATGTGACATTGGACCATGGTTGACCATGATTGACCATGATTATAATATTAATTTCCATATTGATTTTAATATCGATTTTCGTAATATTTATTTTCATATTCAGACAATATTTGTCATAATGTGACGTTGGAGCATGGTTGACCATGATTAACCATGGTTAATCGTGGTTGATTTTCATACTAAGACAATCTTTGTCAAAATGTGATATTGGACCATGGTTGACCATCCTTGACTATGGTTGACAATGGTTGATAATGGTTTATTTTCATATTGAGACAATATTTGTCACAATGTGACGTTGGACCATGGTTGACCATGATTAATTATTAATTATTAAATAAACTTAAAATTAAACTTTATTAATTAATTAAACTTAAACTTATTAATTAATTAATTATTAACCTTAATAATATAAACCCTATGAATAATATTAACATTATAAAACGTATGAATAATATTATACCCTAACAATATGAACCCTTAGATTAATAAACTGAAGGGATTGATATTATAACCCAAGGGATTAATACTAAAACTCCAAGGGATTATAAACTCAAGGGAATAATTATTAAACCCAAGGAAGTAATATTATAAACCCTAAAATAAACATGGTCAACCATGCTTGAATTTCATGTTGAGACAATCATTGTCACAATGCAACGTTGGAACATGATTGACCATTATTGACCATGGTTGACGATGGTTGAAAATGGCTGATTTTCATGTTGAGACAATATTTGTCACAATGTGATGTTAGGTTGACCATGTTTGACCATGATTATAAACCAAAGGGATTTATATTAAACCCTAGGATTAATATTATAAACATGATGAATAATAGTATACCCTAGGAATATGAACCTTTAGATTAATAAAGCTGAGGAATTGATTTTATAAACCCAATGGACTAATAAACCCAAGGGATTATAAATTCAAGGGAATAATATTAAACCCTGGGGCTTAATATTATAAACCTAAGGTATATAAACCCTAAGATAAATATAATAAACCATAAAATAATATTATAAACCCAAGGGATTAATATTAAAAACCCAAGGGAATAAAATTGAACCATAGCATTAATATTAAACCATAAGAATATAAGCCCTAAGATTAATCAACCCAAGGGATTATTATTATAAACCTAAGGAATTATACAATGAAGGGATTGATATTAAACCCTAACATTAATATTATAAACCCTAGGATTAATATTAAACCCTAGGATTAATATTAAACCCTAGGAATATAAACCCTATGATTAATATTAGAAACCCTAGGAATATAAGCCCTATGATTAATATCAGAAACCCTAGGATCAATATTATAAACCAAAGGTATTAATAAATCCATTGGATTAATATTAAAAAACCGAGGGATTATAAAACCAAGGGAATAACATTAAACCCTAGGAAGATAAACCATAAGATTAATATTATAAACCTTAGGATCAATATTATAAACCCAATGGATTATAAACCAAGGGGAATAATATTAAACCTAAGGGATTAATATTATAAACCTAAGAGATTTATTAACCCAAGGGATTAATATTAAAACCCCAAGGAATTAATATTATAAATCCAAAGTATCAATAAACCTAAGGGATTATTAATATTATAAACCCATAGGATTAATATTAAAAACCCAAGGGATTAGTAAACCTAAAATATTTTTAATACTATAAATTCAAACTATTAATAAACCAAAGGGATTAATATTAAACCAAAGAATTATATATTAAATAATGGGGAGTTGGGAAAAATGGCTTTGTGGTGTGGAATTCCGAGGCCACCAAAGGGTCACAGTTAGGGTTAGGGTTTTTTCTATGGTCAGTCTTCCAATAGTTTCCACCCATTCGAAGCTCGCTACAGGATACCCCAACATCTTAAGTTTGTGTGCATTTTACTATTTTACAGGTTGTTTCATAGAGGTTCTATTCAATACATTATTCGCCTCCCTCACTAGTATGTTAGTAATCGATTCTCGTCGATGGATAGAATTTATTAGGGTGCATCTGAGAGGAAGAGTGTCAAATTTTAAATGGAGGGATACATTATGGATTATTCCATTGAACCTTATGTCGAAATTTCTATCTGGAAAGACCTACCACATCAGACACAAGGCATGTATATGGCATCTAGCTCCCCGAACATTAGGCTTTATTCCTCGCTTTCTAATATGTGTGGAAAATTCCAGGTTCCAGTTACACTTGGCCCTTTATCGACGAATATTGAGTATGGCTTGGTGCACTATTTGGGATTTTATGCACCAGTGGAGAATGTATATCCCAACACATAGGCATTGGGGGAAGACGCATCCGAGAATTCAGTCGAAGCACTGAATTTTTCCCAAAATTGCTTCTGCCCTAATAGCCCCATTGCTCACACTTCAATTGATGGGCCTCTCAGTGACTCGAATAGTGCTCTAGGGTTTTCATCCTCTGGAGACAAGGTATTTTCGTAGGGTCTAGTGCCTCTCGAGGTTGTTGGAAATCCTCCATGCTCTGATCTTCCATCTGGTGTGGAGGTGTCCCACCTTAGTTTAGGGTTTTCTTAGAATGTGGGAACATAAGAGGGTTTTATGAATAATGGGGATTTTGTGTTGGTGGGGAGTGAATTCAATAGATTTTTGGTGGGTATCTCTACCCCCTTAGCAGATGTACCCTCCAGTGGTCCAGATGTTGGTATAACCACATAGAAGAGAGGGAAGAAAAAAAGTGTACCAAGGTAAAAGATCAAGAGAGGATTTTTATTTTAGGTGATGGCCTTCGGTTTGACAAAGTCATGGGTGTGGAAGATATGGTGCTTGTGGGTCAGGTCCATGGTTAGAGCTACACAACTTCTCAATTATGAAAAATTCCTCAAGAAGTTTGGGGTCAGGAGATAGAGATTCTGCCTGAAATTATCACCATGTCTAGAGGGTGGTTTGCAATAAAATTGTGCAAGGTAGAGCAGGCAAGTTGGGCCCTTTCCAGGTACTATAATATTGTGATGGCCCCCATATATTTTAATCCATGAACTCCATTTTTTGACCCAGAGAGGGAGTAAGTGGGGGCTAGACCAATTTGGGTAAAATGTTTAGGGATATCATTACACTTGTGGTCAAAAGATATATTTTGGTGCATTGGGGATGATCTAGGAAACTTCCTGGATTTTGATCGGGGGTATTCAAGGACTAGAAAAATATAATATGCCAAAGTTTTGGTACATTTAGACAAGCGAGAGGGCCTGGTCACTAACGTGGCACTACATTACAGGGGACTTGTGCATCTGCAAAAATTAGACTATGAAGAAGTTCAATTTCGGTGTCACAGATGTCATGAGGTTGGCCATGTATATAAATATTGTCTCCTCTTGAAAAATACCTCAAATAAGGTTGGTGTTGGGACAAATAAGAATTAGGATGGATTTGGGGTTGAGGGATGGACTAAACAAACAAGATCATCCAGAGCACGAGGCGTCTATTAATAATATTTCTACAGATCATAGGGTGAATCATGGTGCTGAAAGCAGCTTGAGGACTCAATGAGGTTTTGTGGCGGCTTTAATACCATTGGGTACTTCTCCTCCTCCCCTCTCACACCATATGCTCTCCTCTATTTGAATTCATAGCTATGCATAATATATTTTGGGGTCTTCCATTTCTCCTCTCGGGTTGGGGTTTTTTCATGTCATATGCACCTGTATGTTGTTTGGTGCCTACTCCATCCTTACCTCCATTTTATGAGGACTCCTCTGAGCACAAAGGTCTAACTATATATAATATGCATTTTTTAACCTTTCCCCCCTGTAGCTTTGCCAACATCTAGGACCATTGTCTTATTTTAGGTGTGATCTCACCCTCCAAGCTACCTAAGACACATCAGGTTCTTCAATCTCATATCTATAGAAATTTAATACAAAATATGTATTTCCTGGATTCTCTTTATCTAACAATTATATGCCACTGTTAAATACAGAATCGCTTCTACAAAATCTTTGCGGAATTTAAAACACTATCAACGATCACAATATCATGAAGAAATATCAATCACACATAACACAGCTAATTTAATAGGAAAGCATAAAGCTAAGAACCCCACTATCATATATTAGATATATATCATGGATCATGAAAAAATCTCATACAAATCTCCAATCCAAGAGCTCTAAGTACATCATACAATTGTCTCACACTGTCATACAAAAATTGGCAAGTTCCCTAGCCAATTTACTGCCTCTAGACAACCTGCCTCTACTGCGCAATCCCAGCTGATATCAATCCCTGAATGAATGGAATCCTACTTGCCTTGAATGTGCAATCCTCATTGGCACATCCAATGTGTGTGTAGTCTCATGTGTGCAACCACTAATGTCACAACTGATAGTCAAACTGTCCCTTTTACCTACATCTCAACTGGGTCTCCACTGGATCTGACATGCATGTAGTCAACAATAGTAAATCTTCAATTGCATGTGAGACCACTGATTTTGAATTAATTAATAATTAATTCACTTGATCTCTCACTATTATATCTTCAGTTACAACTAGTACAACTGAGTTTAACTCACTTAACTGAGTTAAACTACTTTACAACTTTCATAACTACACTTCCAACTCTGTTACAACTTTGAATCACTCAGTTAAAAATAAGTCCACTTGCATGTCCCACCAACCAACCACTCAACTTGAAATGCCTATAACTAACTGATTTTCCACTTCAGTTAACTATTTCCAAGTGCTCATTGAAAATAGAATATTGTTTATTGTCCAACTAATATCAAGGGATAATAATAGCCGACATGCATCTATAAATAGACATGCAATATATAAATAGAACTTGCACATACATCTATAAAATAGACCTCATCTATAAATATAATTTGCTCTGCATCTATAAATAGAAATCCACCTAAAAATAGCCTGAGGCTCCATCCTAGTGTAGGTGCATAATTTTCACTAGGATCTTCTTGTTGAAATCTCAACACCCTCTCAACAAGAAGGGGATTATTCTTCACCCAATCCCGTCTCTATGGTATTCGAATTTTGCCTCGGTGAGCGCCTTCATCCAATATCTCGCATCCTAATCTTCTCAGGAATGTAACAAGCAACATGATCTTCCTTGTGCATAATCTCGGATATGATGATACCGTATATATATATACATATCTATATGCTTAGATCTATCATGAAACACAAGATTAATCTAGAGTTTAATGCAACTCGATTATCACAATGAATCACTATCTAGATCTAAATGAGAAGCAAACAAACCAACCAAGATATTTCTCATCCGCATAGCCTCGTACACTTTGACCGCCATGTATTCCTCTTCCGCCGAATCCGAGTGCCACGAATCTCTCGCTTCCCGTTGTACCAAGAAATAGTTGTAGATCCTAATGCCAAAGATCGATGTGCTTCCTTTTTCCAATGGGATGCCTCGCCCAATATGCATCCATGAAGCATGAAAATTCACCTCATCCGTCCGTCCGTACCATAAACCATACTCATATGCTCCCTGTGTGAGCCCACACTTGCTTTCCCCACCTTCCAAAAGAGCTTGGTAGGCTTAACCACTTGACTCACGTCCGTTAGTTAACCGCATAGAAAATTTTTTGGTCCTTTTCGTGTTCACTTCGATACAATAGTAAACCCACTAACTATCGATGTAGTAGCATACACTACCTCTCCAAGTATCATCCGTTGAGATTGGGTAACAAAATGATGAGCTTAGTGGAAAGGAGTCGCCTTCACTAAGTGGGGCCCAGGCTATTTTTGGTGCAAAGTCTATTTTTAGACTATGTCTATTTTTAGACATATGGATCATGTTCTATGGAGTTGCACGTTATTTGTGGATGGTTGGTCGTTTTAAAAAAATATATGGACTTCTATTTTTAGACATATCTATGGAATCTATTTTTAGATTGCCAATCTAAAAATAGATATGTTGAATATTATTAGCTCTTAATAATATTTAATAAAGGGACTCTAAACATTATATTATCCCCGTGTTGTCTCCCGCTTAAGTGCACAAATGTGGCACATGCAAATTACGGTATGAATTACGTTTATTCCTAGGGTTTAGGTGAGCTATTGCATGTTGACTTTAAAGGAACTCATGGATGAGTTTGGTGGAGTTGATTGATGAAGTTGATGGAGTTGTGTTCACTTTAACCCGCTAAAACACAGCTTGAGCTAGTTGTATCTAGTCTAACTGATTGATACACTAGTGAGAGTAGTGTGAATTAATTATTAATTAATTCACTAATTATTAACTCATAAATCAACTAAAGAATACATCGCTTAACTTCATTGCATGGACAAGCCAGTGGAGACCAAGGAGAGGTAGGTGAAAGAGCAAGGTGACTATCGCTGTGATTATACCGTGCATGAGTTTGCACCACACATTGATGGAAATTCCAATGAGGATTGCGAAAGGTATACTAGGTGGATTCGAACTTGGATTTAGCCATTATTCATCTTGATTGCGTAAAGAGAGGCAAAGCCATTAGGTGGAGCACATTACATGGTAGACATAGCATGTTTTTGCTAGATTTGAGCTTGTGTAGTGTGTAACAATTTGACATTGTACCGAGAGCTTGTGAGGAGTTTAGCGCAATTATTGTTACATGATATCTATCATTATAATATACAAACATAGTTGTGGGTTTTCAACCTTAAGATTTCCAATAAAAACTATGTTTATATGTGTGATTGTTTATGGTTTCAATGTGCGCATGCGATTGTTTACATTTCGGGAAGAAATGATCAATAGTAGAAGAGGTTATGTATTATGCATGAAGCTCAAATAGTGTATGATCAGGATAATCTCTCGTAATCACCTAATGTTTATTCAAATTTCTACATGGTATTAGATATTGATCATTGGAGCAATTGCAAAACATTGAAGCGGTTGAGTTTTGTGTCAGAATTCGAATTTTAGGAAAAGATGGTTTTCTTTGGTGTCGAAGTTGAGATGTCTTTCAACGGATTGCGATTGAGCAGCTCCTCGAGGGCATTGGACTAGACAGAAGGAAGGAAAAAGATGGAGGCGATGTTAGATGACAATGGGTTGCTGGGAGTTCAGATGCCGAAGTCCCAGCCTACGATAGCGATGCTACCGTACTTGAGGCATGGCAAAAGAAGACAACAAAGTGTCAAAGGATTCCATTGGAGTGTTGCCAGAAGGATCACATAGTGTTCCACCGCATAGTAAGGCTTCCATTCTTGATGTGGAAAGCCTTGACAAATTTATTCCAAAGCAAGAGCGACTCAGAGGAAGTTGGAACTCAAGGACAAATTTAGAAACATAAAGATGGAGAAAGGTGACAATATGCCCATACTCTATGAAGTTCATCCAATGCAGTGGATGAGATGGGAAGTGTGGGGTGACTGGGAGATGATGAGGACTTTGGTGACCTTGGCTCTCCTTGGGCTTCCGAAGAGTTGGCACTCCTACCGGACTCCGTCAATGGTTGGGAGAAATTGCCAGGATGGGAGCGACTTTGGTCGATCTGTGCAAGAGGAGATAAGGCGGAGTACTGTGGATGGATCGTCATCAAAGAACTCGATGAAGATACCCTGCGCTTTGGCTGTCAGCAAAGAAGGGGAACATAAATAAAGCTTCTCATTCCTGCAAGGAAGGCAAGAAGCAGGGACATACCCAGGAAGTGCTTTCACTATCACCAACACGGACATTATGCCACAAATTGTCCGCAAGAAGAAAACAAAGCAAGCTACTGGATCCGTGCCTAGAGAGGTCATTCTCAGCTTTAGTCGGATTTTTCGCCGATCGATGTCTCTGGTCTCAAGTGTGATTGTCAAAGGTGGTTGCCGGACGTTGTGCGTCTTTTCACAAGACAGAGACTCCAGGATTTGTTTCATCACTGATGAGAAAGATCTTGGAGTGTACACGGATGGGGCATGATGGTAGATACAAGTATGATCGGCATCGTACCATTTCCTTTGAGAGGAGTCTGTAAACCTTCAGATTGAAGGAAGTGGATGCATGTTCCAGGATTGAAGAAGAATCTTTATCTCCAGCAATGATAGAAGAGCAAGTGGATATGATAAGCAGTTCTTTAGCGACAGAAAGGCTTTCCCTTGATGAAGGCACCAGGAGACCTGTGAGGATAGTCCTGAGTTAAGAACCTTATCATAATTGCGTGTGTAGATGGTCGTGCAACAATGGCAGAAAGGCAGTATGAGTGGTGAGTCGATGGAGTGCTAGCGGCACCGAAGATTGGGCCACCCTCACTCATGGAGTTTGAAGATAATTTCCATACAGATGCATCGGCTTCCTAGCACTCTTGCTACTGTATCGCGGTGTATGATGTACCTTGGGAAAATTTGTGAAAGCCACGTTTCACGAGAAGGATAGTTTCTACGCCACGATTTCATCCTTAGAATTGTCAAATGTGTGTGGACCTTTCCCGCAGCTTCAACAAAAGGCTATTATGTATTATGTGATCTTTGTTGATGATTTTTCTTGCAATGTTGGGATCTTCTTCATAAAAAAGAAGAGTGAGACATACTCAAAAGTTTCTGTGAGTTCAAGGTACTCGTTGAGAAAGAATCGGGAAGCAGTGAAGGCTCTTAGAGTGAAAATGGTAGTGAATTCAAAGACTTTTGCAGCCGTTGCATGAATTCGAAGAGAGCTTCCATAGCACCTCATAACCCACAAGCGAGAACGGTTGTCGGCGCGTGGCGGAACGAACCATCGTGGGTGCTGCACGGCAATGCTAACATGATTAGCCTACCCATTCACTTAGAAGGAGGCATGCAATAGTGCGTATATGCGGCAACCGTTGGTTCCCTGCCAAAGATACTTGGCATGAGTACACCGAGGAGGCGTTTTCTCGGTAAGAGCTCCATATTTCCCATTTGAGGATTTTTTGTTCACCCCGCTATACTCATGTGATGAAGGATGCAAAGAAGCTAGAGCCGACCGCAGAGGTTGGGATATTTTTGGGGTATACCGATACACCCCACAACTATCATGTGTATTTCCATACGCAAGACCGTTGTGTGACTAGATACTGGGCCTCCAGAGAGACAAGGAGAAAGCCAGAAGTGTTCACTTGAGAGGGAGCCACACTTGCATGCAAGAGGAGGAGCTATTAGCTCCTAAGGATGAGTCTCGTGATGTGGACTCCGCCACAAGATGAGGTCTGCGGACCGGAAGATACCACTCATGCAACGCCAACCATCGTAGGGCGAAAGCGTGATGAAAGAAAATGAAATGGACTGCTCAAGATGCAGAGAAGGTTGTAGGAGCACCTACACGTTGTGCTGCACAGAGACAATCACCCGATCGATACATCGGATGGGCTACGTTCTTATGAGCAAGTGTATCGTGAGGAGCCATCCCTTTCTCGCAGGAAGCCGTGGAGGACCCCCGACGGGTAGATGCCATGGTGGAAGAGCATGATTCGATCGTCGTAAATGGCGATGTGGAGATTTTGTTGCCATGGAGCAACAAATCTGGAGGAGGTGTACATAGAGCAGCCCGAAGGTTTTGAGATCTTCAGCAAGAGTCGCATGTGTGCGGTGCTCAAGAGAGTCATATATGGGTTGAAACAAGCACCTCGTGCTTGGTGCCAATACCTGGATACGGCTATTTCACCGAATGGGATTCTCCAAGCATGAGGCGGATCTGAACCTATACCTGCAAATTGTGGTGGAGGGTAAGTTGCTGATCATTGTACTTTATGTAGATGATTTTATTTTGATGGTGTGATGAATCACATACTCTCATGCAAGGAGGATCTTGGCAAAGAGTTTGATATGAAGGACTTGGGCCTCCTTCATTATTTCCTGGATTGGAAATTTGGCAACAGCATGGATAATCGTTTTGTTTCGTGTAAGTATGCCCGGGAGATATCGGAGAAGTTCAATGTCCAACATGGATGGCTGCAAGCTCGTTGATACCCTTCCGTGGTTGGAGGAAGGAGGATGCTACTGCGTGATAGTGGATGCCACCTAAGTATCGACAGTTGGTGGGATCGCTATGTATCCGGTCAATACACGACCCTGATACAGTTACAGCTTAACCAGCTTTCACAAGCTATGGTTAAGCCTACCAAGCTCTTTAAAGGCGGGGAAGCATGTATTGAGATATCTCAGAGGCACATCGGGATATGGATTATGGCATGTATAGCTTCTGATGAGGCGAAGCTATGTGGTCAGACGGATGCGCATTGGCAGGAGCCCAAACGTACGTAAAAGAGCACATCCGGAGGGATTTTCAGTATCGGGTCGATAGTAGTTTTGGTATAGTGTAGGCAAGAGATCCATGGCACCGGCTCAAATAGAGGCCAAGTATATAAGGGGCCGAGTTTGGCCGAATGCGAGGCTATGCGGATGATAAGATCCTATTCGGTTGTTCCTGCCCACACTTAGATCCTACCGTGATTTATTGTGCCAATTAGAGTTGCATCAAACTCTGTTAATATAGTATTTCAAGATAGATCTAAACACATTGAAATCCGGCATCGTCTCCATATCAGAGATTGTGTGCAATGAAGATCATGTTACTTACACATTCCCATGGGAGAGGATCGTGATGCCGATATCTCGACGAAGGCGATACTGTGAGAAAACGAATACCGTCAGGCAGGATAAGGGCTGCGATAACCCTGTCCTTAAATGAGGGAGTGTTGAGATTGTAATGATGATGAGCCAGTGAAAGGATTTGGCTTCACTAAGTGGGCCCGCAGGGCATTTTTGGCGAAAAGTCTATTTTTAGACTATGTCTATTTTTAGACATATGGATCATAAATTCTATGAGTTGCAAAAATGCTATTTGTGGATGGATACGAGTCAAGTCGGAAAGGCAGATCTATTTTTAGACATATCGGGTGGAATCTATTTTTAGATTGCCGCCTAAAAATAGATATGTCGAATATTATTAGCTCTTAATAATATTTGACTCTAAATACTATCTTGACCCTATTGAGACTCGTTTAAGTGCACAGTGATGTAGCACATGCAGTCACGTAAGGAATTATTATTCCTAGGTTTAGTGGAGCTTATTGCATGTTAAATTAATTAGAACTCATGTGACAGTATTTGGTGGAGTTGATTGAGGAAGCTGATGGAGTTGTGTTCAAGCACTCAAGTAAAACATAGTTGAGATAGTTATGTATCTAGTCTAACTGATTGATACACTAGTGAGAGTGGTGTGAATTAATTCATTAATTAATTCAATTAATTATTAACTCATAAATCAACTAAAGAATAATATCGCTTAATCCCGCTGCATGGACATAGCTGTGAGATCAAATGAGGAGGTAGGAAGGCAGACTTACGCCAGACTATATTGGTGCATGAGTTTGCACCACACATTGATGGAGATGCCAAATGAGGATTGCGCAGCTGCATACCCTGGGTGATTTTAATCTTGATTCAACCATACTATCTTGGATTGCGTTATGTTAACAGTGGAGTAGATTGGAGCATGTTTTTTGCTAGATTCGAGCCTTGTGTAGTGTGTACACACCCTGAGATTTAGACCGAGATCTTGAGGAGTTTGTACAATGATTGTTACATGAGCTCTATCAGCTATGTAATATACGTATAGTTGGGGGTTTTCACTTTAAGCTTTCCTATTAAATACCGTGTTTATATGTGTACGTGCTTATGGTTTTACAAAGATGCTATTATTTATATTTCCTCTCCAATTAATGATCAATAGGAAGAGGTTATGTATTATGCATGAAGCTCAAATGGTGTGTGATAAGGATAACTTTCTAATAATTTGGGTCAGCTATTCAAATTTCGACATCCCTTCTCTAGTTTCCTGAAGAGGAGTATCCATGGGCTATGTACTCTCCATGTGAAACTTACCTGCAGATTTCCTTGCACACTTGCCTGAGACACAAAAAGTTCACTGATCTCGCTACCATATTTCCAATCCAAGGAAATAATGAAGGAAAAAAATATCCTTCATCTTGAACTCCTTTGACAAGGTCCTCCTGCATGATGTATCACGGACTCATCATCATCAATATTAAATCAATATAAATAAAAAATGATTAAAAGCTTACCTCCACCACAATTTGGTGAGAGCTTTCATCCGTTTCACTTTTAGTAGCTCAGTCTAGTGAAATACGTCTATCCGAGTGCAAGCCACAGGAAGCTGTTTCAGCCCATACAATTTTTGAGTCGACACACATAAGACTCGGCCATGAAAAGATCTCAAATCCTTCAAGCTACTCTATACACCTCTTCCTCAATGATCCCATTGAGAAACATAGTCTTCACATCCGTCCATGAATGCACCAGCCCATCTCGTGTCGAGAGAGAAAGGATATTCCGTGGAAGAATGCCTTGCGACAGGTGTGCAAAGGTTTCTTCATAATTCATCCCCTCGATCCGTGAGAAGTCCCGAGCCACAAATCTGGCCTTGAATTTCTCAACACCTCGGATCAAAGGTACTTCATTTTACCTTGTATATCCATCTTGAACCTACCACCGATTTATCAATCACCTTGGAACAATTTCCCAAGAACCATTTTTTAAAAAATGGAGTCATACTCCTCCACCATTGCATCTACCCATGTGGGGCTCCTACACCACTTCCCAAAGGAAGATGGCTGAGTCACACACATTTGCTCATGAGATCCATGTATACAATAAATGGGTCGTGCAGATTTTCTTTTCCGCACGTGGAAGTAGGGCTCCACATTCTGTGTGCGTAGCATCAAGTCTCAGCTCATCACCTTCCTGTGACACGCATTCCCCGCTGTAGCCTCCGATGGTTGGACCGTCGAAAGCGGACCTCCACTCCATGAACCTCCCTATGGTTGATCCACATCTAGAGACTCATCTTTGGGAACCAAAATTTCTTCCTCCGCATGCAATTCTAGCTCCCCTGCTTTATTAAATGCATGGCTTTACCTCATCGAATTTCTATCCCGTTGCATAATAGTCATCTCATCACAAGAAAATACACACGATAATTATGTATGTTTCTGCACCCCATAAAAATCCCAACTTCAAATAGCTCATCTCCAAATTTTCTTCCCATCATTCTTGGTCACATGCACATAAATGACAGAGCCAAAAATCTTAAAGTGTGAAACATCTAGTTTTACTAGCAAAGCTTCTTCAGTGTACTACAAATAAGCATCGGGAGGACAACGGTTCGCACATAAACCCCCGTTGTTGCATGCTTCAAAATTTCACAAATGTGTCATAGGCCCCGATCATAACATCGCTTCAAAGGAAATTCACGCAACCATCGTTTTGTTCTTCCTCTCCACGACCCCATTTTTCCGTGGGTTATGAGGCGCTATGAGTTCTCTCATTCTTTGCCTGGGGTCTTTGAATTCCGTTAGAGATGTATTCTGACCATTATCAGCTCTCGAGCTCTCACATTCTTCCACTTTTCTACCCAATGCCTTGCTTCACAGAACTTTGAGAATGTTTGATTCTTCTTATTATCAAGATCCAAGATTATTGCATGTTCATCAACAAAATAAATATAGTACTTATGTTTTGTTTTTGAAGCTAAACTAAGAATGGTCCACACACGTCTGTGAACTCTCTCCAGGATCATCACATGGTTCTCCTTTTCATGAAAGGGTGCACTTTACATTACTCTCCTCTTACAGTAAAATCCCTTTGCACCGATCTAACCGAGCAAGTGTTCCCATTGAAGTCCCGTAGATATTTTTTGCATGACTTTCTCTACAAGTTCCATGATGAAGATGGTCTGGTCGCCCGTGCCATAATTCACCCTCATCTCGGCTCACCACTTTTTTCCGCTCTTTCCCCCATCATGATATCGCAAACAGTATATGCCTCCAACTTGTAGACATTCTTAAATCGAATCCCTATCCTCTTTGCTTGACCTTTTTTTTATGCTCTGTGTTATATTTTCCACTTTTGAAACAACGTCATAGCCTCGTCCTCCAACATTGCGATCGATACCAAGTTTTTCTTCGTACCCGGAACATGCATAAGATCTTTCAATTGAAATGGTTTACCTCGAATCCCCGTAAAGATAATGGTACCCACGCGCCGTGACCGTATCTTCCATCGTCTCCCCATCTCGACAGAATCTAAAGATCTTTCTCCTCCAAGTCACTCTAAAATATCCTTATCTCCGTCATGGAAGAAGCACCACTATCCAATAATTAAGACCGATCCTAATGCACTTGAAACCATGCATGTGATCAAGGTAGATGTCAAGTTCAAATTGCGAGGCAAGGCCTCACCACCATAGCCCAAAAAACATTCTTCTTCTTCTTCTTCTTTAAGTGACAAATAGGTAGTAAGATGCCCATGTTCGTGATGTGAATATACTCCCCACCTTGGACATATCCAACTTCTTGCCTTTAGACTCGCATTTAGAATGGAATTTCTTCCCCTTCCCTTACTTTCTTGGCAGCCAAAGCACAATATTCTTCATCATCATGCTTTGATGAAGAGCCATCTCTCGGTGTTCCGTCCGAACTCTTCCCTGCACATTTAACTAGAGGTCATTCCCAATTTTGGCAATTTCTTTTCCGCTCGTTGACAAGAGTATTCATAATTATGCCAAATCTTAGAATTCATAGGAGAGCCAAGCTCACCAAATCATCACCAAATGCTTATTCCCACACTCCCATTTCATCCCCGACATTGGACAAATTTCGCGAGATACTCTCTTGGAATGTTGTCACCCTTTTCCATCTTGATCTTCCCAGTTTACCTTTGAGCCACTTGGTCATTTTTTCTTTGGAAAAGATCCGTCAAATCCTTCCACATAGCATATGGTGTGTCTTTCCCATGAATTCTTGAGACAATGTGGTCTCGTACTCCTTCCAATAGAGTCTTCTCCCTTTTGCCATTTCTTTTTCAAGCATCAAGTAATGCAACATTGTCAAGGGGTTTAGGAACATCATTGTCAATGAATTCTTCAATCCATTACCTTCGAGCACCGCTCCATCCTTTTCGTCCTTCCAAGAAATGTAGTTCAGCCGTCATCGAGTGCATAATCTAACCTCAATCCATTGAAAGCCATTTTTGATGTTAACTCAATCGTAGCACCAAGAAATTATTTTTTGCATATTTGAATTCTTTCCACCAACAAACCGAGCTCGACCAAAATTGCAATTTTTCTTCGTGTCGATACTCATATAAATATAATAAAAACATGTATTGCTTGGATTTTCCCGATCTAAAAATTATATGCCACTTTTAATATTGCATCTCCGTTTCTACAAAAATCTTTGTGGAATTTAAAGCACAAATCAACAATCACAATATCATGAAGAAATATCAATCAATATTATTAAATACGTATAATTTATCGAGCATAAAGCTAAAAATCCCACTATCATATATTATGTATATCATGGATCATGAAACAATCTCATACAAATCTCCAATCCAAGAGCTCTTAGTACACCATACAATTGTCTCACACTCGTCATACAAAAAATTGGCCCCTAGCCAATTTACTCGCTCCGGTGACAGCTTGGCCTCTACCGCGCAATCCTAGCTGATAGAAATTGCTGACCAATGGAATCCCCGCTTGCCTTTATTGGGTGCTTTTCAATCTCATTGGCACACACAATGTGTGTGTAGTCGCATGTGTGCAACCACCACGTCAGCAACCGATAGTCAAACCGTCCCTTTCACCTACATCTCAATTGGGTTCCACCGGATCTGAAATGCATGTAGCTCAAAAGTAGTAAATCTTCAGCGGTATGAGACCACCGATTGTGAATTAATTAATAATTAATTTACTTGATCTCTCACTAGTGTATCTTCGCTACAATACAAGGTTTGTTATGCAGTAACCAAGAATTCAAGTTTAACTCACTCAACCGAGTTAAACTACTTGGCGCTTTCATAACTACACTTCCACTACATAACTTCAAATGACTCAAGCAGTGACTAAGTCCACTTCGTATGTCTCACCAACCAACCACTCAAATCGAAATTCCTATAACTAACTAATTTTCCACTTCGCTTAACTATTTCCAAGTGCTCATTGAGAATAGAATATTGTTTATTATCCAACTAATATTAAGGTGGATAATGATAAAGCCAACATGCATCTAGAAATATCCATGCAATATATAAATAGAACTTGCACATAATCTGAAAAAGACCTCATCTATAAATAGAATTTTCCCCATGCATATAAATAGACATCCACCTAAAAAAACAAAATTTCGAGGCTCCATCCTAGTGTAGATGAATAATTTTCACTAGATCTTCTTGTTGAATCTCAACAACATCTCCAAAGACATGCACAAGGCCAACCAGGACATTATCACTCTGGAGTCAATTATCCATAGATGGGTTCTTATCAAGCATACACAGTGGCACAAGTACCCAATGAAGTGGATTCCCAACCGTTGTGGGTTAGCTAGTATTCCAAAAAAATAGCACCGAAGAGACTGATCTCCTCGCATAATATGGATATCATTTTTCTTAGAATAAACCCTTGGTCCCGGTTCACATATTTACAAGTTGGAAGGTATGTTCAAGGACAAGGATTTTTTTTCCATTGATACTGTGGGCTCTGGAGGATTGGTCCTTGGGGCCAAATGTAGATCCATCAACCTTCTCTCTTCCTACGAGGAAGGTTTTCAATATCGTGAACATTTTTTCACAAAACTTGGGGATGTAGCTCAATATCATCAATATATATGGGATCATGTATGGACAAGGTTGAGCTCGATCAAATTGATGGAGTCATTCATGAAAATTGGATAACTTGGGTCTTGGGAGGGACCTTAATTTTCCATAGGAAACTGAAAATTTGTGGGAGACATGCCCATGTGGATGCCCTCTCGTATTTCTTCTCTCATATGATTGAGAAATATAATTTGATAGATATTGACATAAAAATGCTTCCCATATGGAGGAATCGTAGAACAAGAGAAGATATGATTTCTTTATAATTTATCATTTTCTCGCTCATGGATGCTTTGACACAACTCATTCCCTTGGCTTAGAAAATCAAGGTTTCTGGGAATATCATATCACCACCCCATTTTCCTATAAATGTGTGGAAAATAATAATCCCAGGCCCCATTTAGTTTAACGCAACCTAGATATAGGAGGAAGACTTATGTGTCCTAGTTTTGGGATTCATGGTGCCCATGCATTAGTGGTGATGATATTTCGTAGCAAGAAAAAATTGTTTATACCTATAGAATTAAGAGACCTATCTAGGGCCAAGTGCAAGAAGAAGTAAGACGAGGAGGCCCTAAATCAAATTGACCTAAATTGGAGCTCTTTGAGCGACCCGCCGGTGGGGGGGAGGGGGGTATGTTTCTCGTTGACACCAAGCTAAGGGTTATATTTGGAAGCAGAAAACAATTTTGTTAAATGACAAAGAAGAATATTGGAGACTTAGGAGCAGAGCGACTTGGTTACAAGAAGGTCATGACAACACGATTTTTTTCCAACAATATGCCAAGTGTAGGGATATCATTAATAGCATATGGTCCTTAGAAGGTGATATAATGGGTTGAAGAAATCCAATTTTAAGGATTCAAATTTCATATGGGGTTCCAAAATTTCCATACTCTTTTCATTCTCCTAGACACTCCACCTTGTTGAAATTATCCCGCATCGCAAGACTTTCCCCGATTTTTTTACGAAGATTCAAACCAAGAGCCATGGATCCAATTACCTCTGCTAAGAAATGGAAGAGACCCTATGGTGGTTCAAGAAAGATAAAAGTCTTGGGCCGGACGACTAGCCGGAGGAATTATTTTTAGGATTATATGATGTAATTGGGCATGACTCATTATGAGTTGTGGAAGAATACAAAATCTCCGGGGAAAATGATGATGTCTTTACTACTACCTTCATTTCCATCATCCCCAAGATGGACGATCCCAAAAACATCAATGACTTTCAACCCATCTTGTTATACAATTGCATATACAATATCATAGCCAATATTATTGCTAACAAATTCATCCCATTATATCCCAACACATCTCCTATGAGTATTTTTCTGACAACTGGAAAAAATGCACAAAGAAATTGGTGTTTCACAAGGAAGGACTTCAATAAACTTCAAAAAATAAAGAGACATGGAAAGCCATTATTCTAAAAAGACTCGATTATTTAAAACTGAGCAAGAAAATTGGTTGCACATATGTATCCTTCTCATGCATCTCTGGGGTTTAATATAAACTTTATCAATTGGATCATGTGTTGTATCACTACTACCACATTTTCTCTTTACTAATTAATGTAGCTCCATATGATATCTTCCATGTTGAGTGGAGTTTTTGATAGGGTTGTTCCCCTTTCCCCTTTCTCCCGATCATGGAGGGACTCAACGAATGGTGGGGGATGCCAAGAGATGGGAATATTAATGGTTCCCTAGTGGTTGTTAACACCTCTTTTTGAATCATCTTTCTTTCATTGAAAATGTTCTTATTTTTCTAAATGTATCTCGTCATGATATTGATCCTTTCATAGGTATCCTTAACTTATTTTTGTAAGGCCACTCGGCATGGAAGCTAATCATTTGAAATCTACACTATCTATAGAAATTTTTGGAATAACCTGTTAAATTATTCACTTAGATTATCCTGATCACAACACTATTTGAGCTTCATGCATAATACATAAGCTCTTCTACTATTGATCATTAATTGTGGAAATATAAACAATCGCATGCGCACATTAAAACCATAAACAATCACACATATAAACACAGTATTTATGGGAAAGCTTAAAGCTGAAAACCCCCAACTATCTGTATATTATAATGATAGAGATCATGTGACAATCATTGTACAAACTCCTCACAAGCTCTCAGTATAATCTCCAATTGTTACACACTACACAAGCTCAGATCTAGCAAAACACATGCTCCAATCTGCTCCACCTGTTAGCCTGCCTCTACTGCGCAATCCAAGATGAATAATGGCTCAATCTGAGTTCGAATCCCTCTGGTATGCACTGCGCAATCCTCATTGGCATCTCCATCAATGTGTGGTGCAAACTCATGCACCAGTATAGTCACAACTGATAGTCACACTGCTCTTTCACCTACCTCTTCACTCGTCTCCACTGAAACTGTCCATGCACTGAAGTTAACTGATGTATTCTTTAGTTGATTTATGAGTTAATAATTAGTGAATTAATTAATAATTAATTCACACCACTCTCACTAGTGTATCAATCAGTTGGACTAGATACAACTAGCTCAACTATGTTTAACTGAGTTAAACTGAATACAACTCCACTAACTTCCTCAATCAACTCCACCAAACTCTGTCACATGAGTTCTAACTGAAGTATCCATGCAATAGCTCCACTTAACCCTCAGGAATAGCGTAATTCCTTCTGTCAGCTCCTGTGCCACATCCGTGCACTTAACTGAAGTGCTCCAAGAGAATAAGATAATGTTTATAGTCCAAATATTATTAAGAGCTAATAATATTCGACATATCTATTTTTAGACCGGCAATCTAAAAATAGATTCCACCCAATATGTCTAAAAATAGAAGTCCATCTATTTTTCCAACTTGACCAACCATCCACAAATAGCATCCTCCAACTCATAGAATATGATCGACATGTCTAAAAATAGACATAGTCTAAAAATAGACTTTGCGCCAAAAATAGCCTGCGGGCCCACTTAGTGAAGGCGCCCCTTTTCACTAAGCTCATCATCTTCGTCAGTAATCTCAACTTCATCCTGCTATAGGTTGTTCAAGTTGTTCACAAGTTGAGATCACTTATGTGCTCTCACAGTTTCCGTTTTATCACATCAATTTCGAATACAGTATAAACTATTTGGGATTTCACTTAAAGTCCAATGATTATCGAAAAGATGATTGGTATTGGCTAATTGCTAGAATTTAAAAAATGATAAATTCTTGGAGCCACAAATGGTTATTGCATGTTAGTCGTCTTGTTCTCATTAAATCTATATTAGAAGTTATTCCTATATTCTAGATGTCTTTGTCATGGATTCCCAAAGCCATCCTTAGTAGGATTCAGAAATGTTGCTTTGGTTTCTTATGGCGGGGCTCCAAGGATGGCATAATTTTTTCTTGGGTAAAATGGGATAGGATATATTTTCCCAAGAAATGGGAAGGATGAGGCATCCAGAATATTTTTTGTTTCTCTGAAGCTTTTGTTGCAAAGTGTGGTTAACATCTTCTATCTACCAATAGTTGATGGACTCACTTGATCACTCAAAAATACATTTATCCTCTATCTATTATCCAATGTATTAGGTCTCAGAAAAAAAGTCAAACTAACATATCCACGATTTGGAAAGTTATTTTGGACACACTTTACATCATTAGCTTTGGACTTGCATGGAATATAGGTTCGGGAACTCAAGTATATATTGGTTTAGATCCATGGTTTGGTGGCAATGGTCAACACATTTTACCTCTCGAGTTGGTGGAATATATGGTTGATCATGGATGGCACACTATTGACCAAATTTTCAATCTAGAGAACACAATGATATGGGGACAAAGATGGAAATCATCCCGGGATATAAATATCCTTGTACAGTGGTGTCGTTTTTGGAGATCAAACATTGGTGCCCTTAATTCCTCTCATAGCAGGTTGCAAGATAGGTAGGATGAGCTCTTATGGACATACTCGAAAAAATGATTCTATACCCTTAAGTGTAGGTTTTAACCCTGTACAAAAATTCCCTGCAAATGAATTCTAAAAACATAAAATAAACAATGGCGAGAACATGAAACATAAAACAAATATACACAGATATTTTCCCTTGGATCCCAAAACCGGGACTACCAGATTGATTTTTCGTGATATTCCCTTCAATGTTATAATACATATATATACATGCTAAAGCATTCATAAACCCCAATCCATTAACAGTGGATTAGAACATAACCGTAGTTCCCTTGACTGGATCTACAAAATACCATGGGAAAAAAACCATCATGCCCAAAACCATATGCAAAACCTATGCACAAAACCATAGGTAGGCATAATGTCCAAAATAAATTCCTCAGGCGATACCCCGGACACTGTGTAGGGGGGCTACTGCCCCCTACAAACCCTCCGATAGGGGGGGTTGCACCCCCCCTTGTGACCTCCTGTTGCACCCGACGGAATGAATAAGGGAACCTTCCGCCCCCCTGTGACCCCCATGCTACCCCCGGTGCAACGAACAGGGAAAGATTTCATCCCCCACACGTGCGACTAGTCTAGGAAAGAATATAACACACACCCAACATGAAGGAGTGATATCTCTTCATCCAAGCATAAAAAGAGCCAGAAAAACACAAATGATGGTGGAAGCACTCCTGGAAGCGAAAGAGCCTGGGAAAATCCAGACTCTTCATCTAGTGCCTCCTAGAAAACAAGGTTCCCATAGGCAACAATTTAATGAAACGCTCCTTCCAGGGTCCCTTCTAGTGTGCACTCTACCGTTGTGCCAAGAAATTTGTTGATCACTTATTAATCACATTTCCATACACTATTTATATTTTTAATTTCATATGTCATGCTCTAAATATCAATAATAGATGGGGAGGTGATACTTTTAATGTGGCTAGGAAAAAAAATGGTGATATCATCTGACAAGCTAAAAAATATCCCTCTGCTAATCTACTGGGGAACATTGATCGACAGGAACCGAAATATGTTCATCGAGGCTAACATACTCCTTGAAATCATTGGTGCACAGGACCTAGATATTTATGAACTTTTATATGTGGAATATATTCGACATAGCACCCACAATATTCCACCTGAGAACATTTATCAATCTTATCCCTAGGAATACTTCGACGGATCTGCACAAAATGGACAATGTGGAGGTGGTACTATTTTGTACCTGAACAATAATCATTTTTACAAGCTTAAATTGGGATTGAGAAATGGCACGAAAAATTTCTCTAAATAATACAACTTAAAGTTACTACTCTTATTTGCACTGGAATGGGGATGTCGACATGCACATGTGTATGGAGTTTTGAGATTGCAACAAGATGATGAGCTTAGTGGAAAGAATTCGCCTTCACTAAGTGGGCCCGCAGGCTATTTTTGGCGCAAAGTCTATTTTTAGACTATGTCTATTTTTAGACATATGGATCATGTTCTATGAGTTGCAGGATGCTATTTGTGGATGGTTGGTCAAGTCGGAAAAAATAGATGGACTTCTATTTTTAGACATATCGGGCGGAATCTATTTTTAGATTTCCAGTCTAAAAATAGATATGTCGAATATTATTAGCTCTTAATAATATTTAGACTCTAAACATTATCTTATTCTCTTGGAGCACTTCAGTTAAGTGCACAGATGTGGCACAAGAGCTGACAGAAGGAATTACGCTATTCCTGAGGGTTATGTGGAGCTATTGCATGAAGACTTCAATTAGAACTCATGTGACAGAGTTTGGTGGAGTTGATTGAGGAAGTTAGTGGAGTTGTATTCAGTTTAACTAATCTAAACATAGTTGAGCTATTTGTATTCAGTTTAACTAATTTATACAATTAGTGAGAGTGGTGTGAATTAATTATTAATTAATTCACTAATTATAAAGTCAATAATCAACTAAAGAATACATCAGTTAACTTCAGTGCATGGACAGTTTCAGTGGAGACCAGTGCAGAGATAGGTGAAAGAGCAGGTTAACTATCAGTTGTGACTATACTGTTTCTATTTGCAACACACAGATAGGTGGAGAAGCCCATGAGGATTGCGCAGTACAAGCCATATGGTTTATCTATTTAATGAAGCCATCCCATAGCATTGATTACGCAATAGAGGCTGGCTATCAAGTGGCAAAAGATTGGAGCATGTGTTTTGCTAGATCTAGCTTGATAGTGTGTAGCAATTGAGGGTGTGCATGAGAGCTTGTGAGAAGCTTTTGTACTATGATTGTTACATGATCTCCATGACATATAATATACAGATAGTTGGGGTTTTCAGATTTAAGCTTTCCCATTAAATACTGTGTTCATATGTGTGATTGTTTGTGGTTTTAATGTGTGCATGCAATTGATTTTATTTCCGCATGTGATGATCAATGGTAGAAGAGATTCCGTATTATGCATGAAGCTAAAATAGTGTGTGATCAGGAGAATCTCAGTGAATAATATATTCCGTTTATTCAAATTTCTATATGGAGATTCTCACATTGTTATTTATTGGTTCAACTTTAATTCCACATGTCATGCACACACTCGGAAATTACTAGTACAATATCATGATTAAGTCTCAATTTGATGTTATTAATTTTCACCACATTTACAGGGAAAGGAATACTCTTTCTGACCAATTATCCAAGGTGGGTGCGCAACAGATTTACGAGACATGGTTGACCAATGAACAAAATGGGGAAGAATATTACCAATAGTATCATCGACCATTCATGGATCCTTAGCAAAATGACTATGATTCCAACTCATATCACATCTCTACTTTCTTATATAGTTACCGATACTGATTGCGATATATGATGATGTTAGTAGTACAAATTTGTGCTTCAAATGTGGACAAGGACATATATTGTATTATTGTGTTTCTATAGTACAAACTATATACAACTTTATTTGACATACTCATATATGGTTTTATCACTTATATGTTTGTTGGGTGAATAAACAACCAATTTTTCATATGCTTTTATGCATCTACAACATGTATTTTCACTATATTTTTATAATGAAAGTTACAATTTTTCCTGCGAAAAAAAAAACCCCAAGAATTAATATTATAAACCTTAGGAATATAAAATCTAAGATTAATAAACCCAAGGGATTAATGTTAAACCCTAATATCAATAATATAAACCTAATATTAAAAATCCCTAATATTATAAACTAGGTAGCATAAAATCCAAATTTTTTAATGTAACAATGTGACATTGAATAAATTCCAATATAGTGTAACATTGCGACAACGATTGTTAGATTGATTTTCATCTTAAGACAATATTTGTCACAATGTGAAATTGGAGGTCATGGTTGACCATGATTGGCCATGATTACCCATGGTTAACCATCGTTTATTTTGATATTGAGACAATCTTTGTCATACTATGACGTTGGACCATCGTTGACCATCATTGACCATGGTTGACGATGGTTGACAATGGTTGATTTTCATAGTGAGACAATATTTGTCACAATGTGGCGCTAGACCATGGTTGACCATCATTGACCATGATTAGCAAAATGGGGCATCTGACCATAGTTAATTATTAATTATTAAATAAAATTAAACTTAAACTTATTAATTAATTATTAAACTTAATAATATAAACCCTATGAATAATATTAGTATTATAAACCGTATAAATAATATTATACCCTAACAATATGAACCCTTAGATTAATAAACCCAAGGGATTGATATTATGAACCTAAGGTATTAATACTAGAACCCCAATGGATTATAAACCCGAGGGAATAACATTAAACCCAAGAGATTAATATTATAAACCTGAGGTATATAAACCCGAGGTATATAAATATTGTAAACCATAAAATAAACATGGTCGGCCATGGTTAACCATGGTTGATTTTTATATTGATACAATCCTTGCCACAATGCAAATTTGAACCATGGTTGACCATTATTGATGATGGTGACGATGGTTGACGATGGTTGAACATGGTTGATTTTCATATTGAGACAATCTTTGTCACAATGTGACTTTGGACCATGGTTGACCATGATAATAAACCAAAGGGATTTATATTAAACCATAGTATTAATATTATAAACCCTACGAATAATATTATCACTTAGGAATATGAACCCCTAGATTAAGAAAACCAAGGAACTGATATTATAAACCTAAGGGACTAATAAACCCAAGGTATTAATAATAAAACCCCAAGGGATTATAAATTCAAGGGAATAATATTAAACCCAAGGGATTAATATTATAAACCCAAGCCTAAATAAACCCTAAGATAAATATAATAAAACCTAAAATAAACACGGTTGACCATGGTTGATTTCCATATTGACACAATATTTGTCACAATGTGACATTGGACCATGGTTGACCATGATTGATTTTCATATTGAGACAATATTTTTCACAATGCGACGTAGGACCATGGTTGACCATGGTTAATTTTCATATTGAGATCATCTTTGTCACAATACAACGTTGGACAATGGTTGGCCATGGATGACCATGGTAGTCACAATGTGATGTTGGACCAAGAGACAATATTTGTCATCATGTAACCAAGGTTATTAACCACAATTGACCATATTTGACCATGGTTGATTTTCATATTGAGACGATATTTGTCACAATGAGATGTTGGACCATCATTGACCATTATTGGCCATGGTTGAACATGGTTAATTTTCACATTGAGACAATGTTTATCAATATACAACATTGGATGATGGTTGACCATGGTTGTCACAATGTGACGTTGGATTAAGAGAGAACCTTTGTCACAATGTGACCATGGTTATTGACCATGGTTGACCATGTTTGATTTCCATATCACCATGCCTGACAATGATTGACCATGATAAACCATGGTTAACCATTGTTGACCATGATTTATTTCCATATTCAGAAAATCGTATGATAAACCTTGAGACAAATATTATAAACCAAGGTATATAAACCCTATGATAAAAATTATAAACGGTAAAATAAACATGGTTGCTCATGGTTGACCATGGTTTATTTTCATATTGATACAATATTCTTCACAATGTGTCATTGGACCACAGTTGACCATGATTGATTTTCTTATTGAGACAATCTTTGTCACGTTGCGATGTTGGACCATGGCTAACCATGCTTGATTCAATATTATAAACACTAGGAATAATATTATGTGATGTTGGGCCATGGTTGACCATGATTAATTTTCATATTGAAACAATATTTGTCACAATGTGACATTGTACCATGGTTGATTTTCATATTGAGAATATTTGTCACAATGTGACGATGGACCATGGTTGGCCATGGATGACCATGGTTGTCACAATGTCACGTTGGACCAAGAGACAATATTTGTCATAATGTGAACATGGTTATTGACCACAATTGACCACAATTGACCATGATTGGCCATGGTTGTCCAATGATGGTTGATTTTCATACTAAGACAATCTTTGTCACAATGCGACATTAGACCATCTTTGACCATGGTTGATTTTCATATTGAGACAATCTTTGTCACAATGCGATGGTGCACCATTTTTTACCAAGGATTAATATTATAAACCCTAGGAATATTATTGGTTGAACATGGTTATTGAGCACAATTGACCATGGTTGACCATGATTGGCCATGGTTTTCCATGGTTGATTTTCACATTGAGACAATCTTTGTCACAATGCAACTTTGGACCATTGTTGACCATGGTTAACCATGATTGACTATAATTGACCAATGTTGACCATGATTGACCATGATAGGCCATGACTGACAATGATTGACCATGTTTGACCATGATTAATTTTCATATTGAGAAAATCTTATGAAAAACCTAAGATAAATGTTATAAACCAAAGTATATAAACCCTATGATAAATATTATAACCGGAAAAATAAACATGGTTAACCATGGTTGATTTTCATATTGAGACAATCTTTGTCACAATGCAACGTTGGACCATGGTTGACCAAAAATTAATATTATAAACCTTATGAATAATATTAAACCCTAGGAATATAATATGCCACAATAAATACGATGATTATCATAATGGTCCAAATCGAGTATATAAACCCTAAGATAAATATTATAATCACTTGGATTTATAATCCCTTGGGTTTTTAGTAATCATTTATATCACTTTGTGGTTTCCATTTACCTAAATACCATTTAAAAACATATTGTTAACCATGTGGATAACAAATTTATGTGGGATTTATATTAAACCATATTAATATATTATAAACCCTACGATAATATTATCATTAAAATATGAACCCCTAAATTAACTATAAAACCAAGAAATTGATATTATAAACCCAAAGGACTAAGAAACCAGTATTAATAATAAAACCCCAAGGGATTATAAATTCAAGGGAATAATATTAAACCCAAGGGATTAATATTATAAACTCAAGCCTAAATAAACCCTAAGATAAATATAATAAAACCTAAAATAAACACGGTTGACCATGGTTGATTTCCATATTGACACAATATTTGTCACAATGTGACATTGGACCATGGTTGACCATGATTGATTTTCATATTGAGACAATCTTTTTCACAATGTGACGTAGGACCATGGTTGACCAGGGTTAATTTTCATATTGAGACAATCTTTGTCACAATACAACATTGGACCATGGTTGGTCATGGATGACCATGGTAGTCACAATGTGATGTTGGACCAAAAGACAATATTTGTCATCATCTAACCAAGGTTATTAACCACAATTGACCATATTTGACCATGGTTGATTTTCATATTGAGACGATATTTGTCACAATGAGATGTTGGACCATCATTGACCATTATTGGCCATGGTTGAACATGGTTGATTTTCACATTGAGACAATGTTTATCAATATACAACATTGGATGATGGTTGACCATGGTTGTCACAATGTGACGTTGGATTAAGAGATAACCTTTGTCACAATGTGACCATGGTTATTGACCATGGTTGACCATGTTTGATTTCCATATTGAGACAATATTTGTCACATTGTGACATTGGACCATTGTTGACCATGGTTAACCATGATTGACCCTAATTAATCATGCTCGAACATGTTTGACCAATGTTGATCATGATTCACCATGCCTGACAATGATTGACCATGATAAACCATGGTTAACCATTGTTGACCATGATTTATTTCCATATTCAGAAAATCGTATGATAAACCTTGAGACAAATATTATAAACCAAGGTATATAAACCCTATGATAAAAATTATAAACGGTAAAATAAACATGGTTGCTCATGGTTGACCATGGTTTATTTTCATATTGATACAATATTCTTCACAATGTGTCATTGGACCACAGTTGACCATGATTGATTTTCTTATTGAGACAATCTTTGTCACGTTGCCATGTTGGACCATGGCTGACCATGCTTGATTCAATATTATAAACACTAGGAATAATATTATGCGACATTGGGCCATGGTTGACCATGATTAATTTTCATATTGAAACAATATTTGTCACAATGTGACATTGTACCATGGTTGATTTTCATATTGAGAATATTTGTCACAATGTGACGATGGACCATGGTTGGCCATGGATGACCATGGTTGTCACAATGTCACGTTGGACCAAGAGACAATATTTGTCATAATGTGAACATGGTTATTGACCACAATTGACCACAATTGACCATGATTGGCCATGGTTGTCCAATGATGGTTGATTTTCATACTAAGACAATCTTTGTCACAATGCGACATTAGACCATCTTTGACCATGGTTGATTTTCATATTGAGACAATCTTTGTCACAATGCGATGGTGCACCATTTTTTACCAAGGATTAATATTATAAACCCTAGGAATATTATTGGTTGAACATGGTTATTGAGCACAATTGACCATGGTTGACCATGATTGGCCATGGTTTTCCATGGTTGATTTTCACATTGAGACAATCTTTGTCACAATGCAACTTTGGACCATTGTTGACCATGGTTAACCATGATTGACTATAATTGACCAATGTTGACCATGATTGACCATGATAGGCCATGACTGACAATGATTGACCATGTTTGACCATGATTAATTTTCATATTGAGAAAATCTTATGAAAAACCTAAGATAAATGTTATAAACCAAAGTATATAAACCCTATGATAAATATTATAACCGGAAAAATAAACATGGTTAACCATGGTTGATTTTCATATTGAGACAATCTTTGTCACAATGCAACGTTGGACCATGGTTGACCAAAAATTAATATTATAAACCTTATGAATAATATTAAACCCTAGGAATATAATATGCCACAATAAATACGATGATTATCATAATGGTCCAATCAGGCATATAAACCCTAAGATAAATATTATAATCACTTGGATTTATAATCCCTTGGGTTTTTAGTAATCATTTATATCTACTTCATATAGTTTCCATTTACTTAAATACCATTTAAAAACATATTGGTAACCATGTGGAAAACAAAAGTATGTGGTATTCAACTTTGAACTCAATTTTCATTCATCGCTTTAATTATTAATTAAAATATTTTTTATTAATATTAATTTTTAAACATAATATTTTATATATAAGTTAAATTTAAGTTAAAATAAATTCAGAAATAGAAAAATATTTATTAAAAAATAAAATTCTATTATTTAAATTATATATATATATATATAAAACACAATGGTGGGGAAGAATATTGTTATTATGTCGTACCGCATGGGTGGAGGATTATCATTTTGGAATTATAATTAAGTGTCCATTTGTTCAATTATTAAAACTAAAACAATGTAAATCCCGGTGCAATCAACCCATAAACAACAAGGCTGCATAGCTAGTGTTCTTTGTCACTTAGTTTAATTATTGGACTTTAAAAGTTATGAACCAGTTTCTACATTTGAACATGAGTCTAATGTTTTGGTTTAGGATCCATTACAATTAGAAAAAGTTTGTGTGTTTGATTCTCCAAGAAATGTATCCAGTGTATCGATGTATCATGACAACACTGTATTGTCCTACAAAACTGATAGAAGTTTTTTTCTGTTTTTTTAAATGTCATTATCTAAAATTTTGATTAGGGATCCATATCCATTAAAAAAATATTTTACATTTGATTCTCTAAGTGGCATATCTTTGTGTCAAAAAAAATATTTGAATGGGCCTAATGGTTAAGAACATGTGCTTTCCTCGTAAGAGATAGCAAGTTCAAATCTAGAGTGGTTAGTTATGTACACCTTCCTAGATTTAGTAGTCAAATAGTTGCAAAGACGTGGGTCCCTTGTCTCACATCTCACACATAAAAAGTCTCATAAGCATAATTTGGTGTAGTTCGCTATAATCTTAAATCAACCTATTATTATTAATATTATTATGTTACCTTACAGATAAATAAAAATAGATACCTTGTTGAACTCTTTTTTTTATTTTTTTGAATAAATATTTATATCTATTAATAAAGGATTTTATCGTTATATCAAGTTACCTTTGAATTATATTATATTTAATATGTTAGAGAGGAAAATTAGGTTTTTAACCGTTATAGTTATTTATGAATAGTGCTTTTATATTAAAGGAAATTGTGAAATTGATTAAATTTTATTTTTATAAGCAAGTTGATAAGTAAATAAATTTAATTTTCTCTTATAAATTATTTATTAACGAGACATAATTGAGAAAATTTTGATTTAAAAATGTTCACTTATTTTAAAATAATCTAAATAGATTTTTTTTTGAAAAAGTTGATAGATTATTAAAATGTATTTTATCTCATAGAAAAAAAAATTAAATTTATCTAATATATTATAAATAATTTAAATTATATTGACCTTTTTTTTGTACATGGGGTCTGTATGTTATTTTAAGATTTGAAAGGCCATGGATATATGGACTTGGAATTCTTGCATCTACGATGGAAACACTTTATTTTTAATCGAATGGACATTAAAAACAAATAACGTTTATGTACACCCGACTTTTCAGTGCTCATAATTCCTTTCGATTTCTAACATTCACTCTTGCCAACATTCCTTCTCATTTATTTAGTATTTTCACATTTATAAAAAATACTTTATTTCAAATTATAGATAAGTTATTTTATATAAATAAATATATAATGCAAATATTCTTAATAATTAAATATATTTTTTATTGAAGGTCTTCTTCCTCATTTCGAAATCCCGACTCCTTGGCATGTGATGCATGATCTAAATATCACGGCGGATAAGCAAGAAAATCAGGGAGTGTTGCTCCCCCTAAGCCACCTTAGTCTTGGGGGAGAAATTGAGATCCACAACCTTCCCTAAAGATCATGGAAACAAATCCCAAAGGGACCAAGGGCAATTCCCATAAGAATCAAGAGCTCCTGAACACCCACGGCACATGTCGCAGCCACCCCACAATTGTCGCTCCTCTTGGCATGTCGATTCAACAAGAAACTTGGTGGCGTTGGCTCACTCCTGATGTAATCACCCAAGACGCGGATGACGGTAAGGCAGGTCATATCAACCTTGTGAAGGGTCGATACACATGCGCCATGGATACGATGAACATTAATGCAGTGAATTGGTTTCAAATGAGAGCATGCGAGAGGGATTTGGATCGCAGGGAGGTGAATTTTCTCGGGAGAAAGTACAAGCGTGGCAGACAAAGAATTTATGTCATGTTGGCCTTTCGAAATATGACAACCGATGGCATTTCCTTTCAGCATATCCATTTCTTCAATGCGCAGGGTGGTGAAACGGGCAGAGTTACACTTTGGAGTTGGAAGTATCATGACTGGAACCGTCTTTGTGTTGTTTTCAGGAGTGCAATTGATAACATGTCCCTTAGTGATTCACCGGCTCAAAATTTGAACTCGAATCAGCCTTAGGACAGTAGGATTTCTCTGGAAGAAAAGGAGGTGTATACTACCATCGTTATAGGGGATTCTGGTGTAGACATCCTTGGAATCCGTCGCAGCAGTAATTGGCAGGAAATGCACCCTTCAGAGAGCAATCTGGGCTCCTCCTCGACCTCATCCCCTTTTGTGGAGGAGATTCGTAGACAGTAGGAGGCCCAATTGGCCCATCTGTACATCAATTTGAATAACTTACTCTTCAATATTAGGGACAAGGACAAATTCATCGCTGAAACACTGATTCTACAGAAGAATAGGATCACAGAGCTAGAAAATTGGTGTTCTGGTTAAGGAATGAGGTTCACAGTCTCCGTCAGCAGGTGGACCAAGATGGCAAGGGCAAGCAGACCCAAAACCATCTGGCAACAATGGATTCTCAGACCCTAATAGGATCGGACTTGAGCAGAGGCGAGAGCAGCATCCAGCAACAACGTTGCACAATCAAGGAAGAAGGGATTTGTCCAGACATCTCGGGCTATAATCACTCCTGCTAGTTCCTTTTGATGTAGTGTTTTGCAATTTCGATTTTAGGTGTATTCCATAAAGTCTATAATGTATCTAGGAAGTATAGAACTCTCGGTGTTGCTAGTAAACACAATTCTGCTGAAACTATGGGCATCATTTTTGTAATAATCTCTAGAACTGCTAGACTTGTAAGACTTTATTGTTGGACTAGAATCCAATTTGAATTTTAATATAAAAACCATACATTCTTATTAAAAAATAATTAAATATATTTTAATTTTTTAAATAACCAAATTTACATAATGCATGTTGTGACACATAATAAATACATGGTGTTTTAGGGGAGAGGCTTCTATTGTTGTGCAAGGACCAGTAGTAGTTATAGTACTGGTCCCACAAATCCATCAAACATAAATTACAAACTCACTAAAATATGCACATAAATATTTGATAATAAGTTATATGAGTTATATAAATATGTCCAAAATGGGCCCAGTTTTTTACTAGACCAACAAATGTCATACACCAAGTCTACCATCACAAGTTGACAAGACCTATTGTCTCAAGTACCTCCAGTTCTGAATTACCAACTAAGGAAAAATGCACTACAAAACATTACAATGCTTTCCATCCAAAAATACAGTTATCCCATCAAACAGTCACCCACTGATTTTGCATTGGGGCAATAGATCCCATTGTTGAATAACACCTGCACAAGGACTGGGTAACACCTGCACAAAAATAGGTGAAATGTGTGTCAGCCATATGTACATGTTTGTTTAACCATTCATCCTATTGAAGGCAATAAATGACACCATTCAATTCAGGAAATAGTTCACCCAACCTTTCATTTCAAGAATTAAACACAATAGCCCTGGAATTACAGGAATTAAATTCAGGAAAGCATTTCAATTCAGCGATTAAATTCAGGAAAGCACAATGATCAACCATGAAATATTATTAGCCATTGGATCATGTACAAATCAATCCACAACACAGAATTAAATTTGGGAGATGGCAATCCATGCCAATCTTCCCTACCAATTAAATTCTAGATCATAAAACTATAAAACATCAACCCTTACTGCATTTGAAGCATTCATTATACTCTTAAGCTACTGCTGACATACATTCAGAGTTTTCAGAAAGTGTTCCATTCATTTTGTAGACATACAATCATTTTCAGAAAGTGAGTTTTCAGACAGTGAGTTTCCATTTTGCAGAGATATTATCGTTTTCAGACAGTGTTCCAAACATACAGACAGAGTGTGCTCAGTGTTACATTCCAGAAAAAATGTGTGCACAGTGTTACATTCATTCTCTTCATCCAGACAGAGTGTTCTCAGTGTTACATTCCAGATAGAGTGTGTGCACATTGTTACATTCATTCTCTTCATCATTTGTTGGAATGTTGCTGGAGATATGCAGGTATTTCGTTGTTCTTGAATAATGTTATTCAAGATATTGAGTACTTTATCATTATTTTAGTTGAGAAACTATGTTAAGATTATAAGTAATGAGAGTTATGTTTATAAGAAAATCACATAGATTAAAGAAGCTATGAGTGTTCAAACTAGCTTACTAAGACACTCCAAATTAGCTACTCGAAATTTCAAGTTGGAATTTTTCTAAACCTTTAAGTTAAGTATTGAGTAAAATCTTTCAAGAAATTGTTCCAACACACAGTCCCCTAAGAATAGTGCCCTTCAAAATTGATAAGAACAGAAAGCTACGAAGTACATAGGAACAATGTTTGTGTGCCATTGAACCCACCGTATAAGTCGTCATTGTTTTAACAAAAATGGGAAGCAAATCGGGTAGAGGGTTTTCCTAAGAAGAACAAAGGATTTTGAGTTGGGTGTTGAAAGTTGAGGTAGATTGGCACATTATATCAATTTGTGTGGAGCAAATGTAGTTTTCAGCGTTCAGGATTTAGAGGCATAGGAGGAAATAGAATACAATATCAATGTTTAAGCTTAAAATCTAGTTGCCTACAGTATAAATGTAGTTTCCTCATTCAGGGTTTAGAGGCATAGGAGGAAATAGAATATGATATCAATTTTTAAGCTTAAAATCTAGTTTCCTCCTCCTTTTGTTGTGCTTATTAACTAGATTTGGATATTGACTTTATACTATATTCTAAATTGATTCTATGTTAAGCTTATAAGTAATGGGAGTTATGTTTATAAGAAAATCACGTAGATTAAAGAAGCTATGAGTGTTCAAAATAGCTTACCAAGACACTCCAAATTAGCTACTCCAAATTTCAAGTTGGATTTTTTCTAAACCTTTAAGTTCAGTATTGAGTAAAATCTTTCAAGAAATAGTTCCAACATACAGTCCCCTAAGAACAATGCCCTTCAAAATTTATAAGAACAACAACCTACTAACTACATAGGAACAGTGCCTGCGTGCCATTGAACCCACTGTATAAGCCGTCATTGTTTTAACAAAAATGGGAAGCAAATCGGGCAGAGGGTTTTCCTAAGAAAAACAAAGGATTCTGAGTTGGGCGTTGAAAACTGAGGCAGATTGGCACAGTGCATAAATTTGTGTGGAGAAAATTTAGTTGTCAGCGTTCAGGCTTTAGAGGCATAGGAGGCAATAGAATACAGTATCAATTTTTAAGCTTAAAATCTAGTTTCCTACAGTATAAATGTAGTTTCCTCGTTTAGCCTTTAGAGGCATAGGAGGCAATAGAAAACAGTATCAATTTTTAAGCTTAAAATCTAGCTACCTACAATATAAATGTAGTTGCCTTGTCCAGGCTTTAGAGGCATAGGAGGCAATAGAAAACAGTATCAATTTTTAAGCTTAAAATCTAGCTACCTACAATATAAATGTAGTTGCCTTGTCCAGGCTTTAGAGGCATAGGAGGCAATAGAAAACAGTATCAATTTTTAAGCTTAAAATCTAGCTACCTACAATATAAATGTAGTTGCCTTGTCCAGGCTTTAGAGGCATAGGAGGCAATAGAAAACAGTATCAATTTTTAAGCTTAAAATCTAGCTACCTACAATATAAATGTAGTTGCCTTGTCCAGGCTTTAGAGGCATAGGAGGCAATAGAAAACAGTATCAATTTTTAAGCTTAAAATCTAGCTACCTACAATATAAATGTAGTTGCCTTGTCCAGGCTTTAGAGGCATAGGAGGCAATAGAAAACAGTATCAATTTTTAAGCTTAAAATCTAGCTACCTACAATATAAATGTAGTTGCCTTGTCCAGGCTTTAGAGGCATAGGAGGCAATAGAAAACAGTATCAATTTTTAAGCTTAAAATCTAGTTGCCTACAAGACATTTCTAGTTGCCTACAATATAAATGTAGTTGCCTCCTCATTTTTTTGTGCTTATTAACTAGATTTGGATTTTGAATTTATATTGAGTAAAATATTTCAATAAATAGTTCCAACACATAGTCCATGTCCAAAGATAAGTCCATGTTAAAAAAGTCACTTACTGATTTTAGACAATTCCATGTAGCTAACAGCCATGTAGGTATCACATATTTTTCTCATGCTGATATTACAAGTAATACATAATTGAAATACAATATAATGAAAAATTAATTCACAATAACAATGTAATTCAAATTCAACTGTTTAGGTAAACCAGGTATGTTCCACTTCAATGTCAATTAATTCACAACAAACAACTGAAGATTTCATGTTGTTAGCAGTAATATTGGAATTCATACATAATTATAGTTTACTCTATACAGTTGTGCTGTAATACTTATCAAATTTCTTACCCATGTTGGAAATTGTAGGTTGTTGTAGCCATGCCAAGAGTTTCTATTGCAGATCGGATAAGAAACAGGAGGCGAGGGAGAAGGGGGGGCCAACAACAGAACAACTCATCAGATGAGGATGTCAATGCTCCCAATGCTCCCAAAAATGTAGTTGAAAAGGACCCTGTGGTAGCAGATCATCCCAGCCCACCATCAGCCACAAAGCCACCTTCAACCATAGTACAAGTGCAAGTTCAACAAAGAAAATTAGTGCCATAAGAGGCTGGAAAAAGCAAGACATGCTCGATGAAATTGATGACATTGAGTTTAAGGGAGATTCAATCCATGCATCTGCAAAAAAACATGGTATTGCTGCCTCTAACATACATTATTGGATAAATGGGTTGACTAATACAAAGCGTAGAGTGCCTGTTACAGTTATGACTGAAGAGGAGGAGGATGAGGTGGTCGAGTGGTGTAAGGAGATGGCCCAATTGGGACATGGGTTAGAGCTTATACAACTTAAATCCATTGTAGCTCAAATCTGTCAAGGGAGGCCAAACCCCTTTAAAGATGGTTTTCCTGGTAAGTCATGGTGGAGTGGGTTTAAAAAGAGGCATCCAGACCTTGTGTTACGTACAACAGAGGGCCTTGACAGAGACCGGGCTTTAAATCTACGCCTTGAAATTGTTTCCAAGTTCTATAACACTCTTTCTACTACATATGACCAACACTCATATGCCCCAGACCATATATGGAACTGTGATGAAACAGGCTTACAGGCAGGAAGAAATTGTGGTATGCGGGTAATTGCCAAGAGAGGGAGTAGAAATGTGCCTAAGATATTGCCTAAGAGCAGGGAGTGGATCACAATTCTTGCCTGTGTCAATGCAATTGGTTCATCTATACCAGGATTTTATCTATTTAAAGGTAAAACTCAACTAAAAAATTATATACAGAATTGTGAACCAGGGGCATGCATGGCTGCACATCCACATGCATGGATGACAAAGGAACTATTCCTAAATTGGCTTTGCCACTTTGCTGCTTCTGTACCGGGTAGTGTCTCGCCTGAAAACAGGCACTTGATGATTTTAGATGGCCATGGAAGCCACATGGCTGTGCAGACAATCGAGGAGGCCAATAAGTTGGGCATTGACCTGTTAACATTGCCGGCTCATACTACTCACAGATTGCAGCCCCTTGATGTGAGCATGTTTGGGCCTTTCAAGAACTATTTTAGGGTCGAGCGAGCTTCATGGATGGCAAAGAATCCAGGGGTGGAAGTAAAGAGGTTTGAGCTAGCTGAGCTTGCAAGTAAAGCATTTAAAAGGGCTCTCACACCTTCTAATATCAAGGCTGGATTTAGGAGGACTGGTATATGGCCACTCAATTTTGATGCTCTTATGCATGATACCACATGTAGCCAAACATTTGAAGTGGAAGGTCAAGAAGCAAAGAACTTAGAAGAGCATGTTGGTGCCCAAGAAGATGTAGCTGCTGCTGAAGGTATAATGTCCCTTTCTGAAGGGTTGTTCTATGGTGGTGATGATGCTGAGCATGTCAGTGAGACACAGTTCAGTGATGAACCAACTAACAATATCAATGAGGCTGTGACACCCACTGATGCAGCTGACAATGAGAAATTGACCATGCCAACCCAAGTAAGTGCACCATCATGGTTGGCAGAGGCCGTGATGAATATCACTGGAAATAATGTAACATCCACCAATGAGGATGAAAGCATGGGCATGCCTTCACAACCATCAGGGTTGAACACCGAACTTGTTCATTATTTTGTGGACAATGGATCACTAGAAGAGGAGCCTATTCAGCATGAAGTACCTGAAGAAGACAACAATGGGGGCCATTCAGTTGTCCCAGAAGATGAAATCCAGCAAGCAGGTCTGGAAAAGCAGAGATTACTTGGTGCATTCCTAAAGCTACCAATAGAGAGAGTGAAGGCCTCATCAAGGAACTCAGCCTCAGATTATCTTCGTTTAGGGAGGAGTTCACAATTGCTCACATCTGAAGACTATATGAATTTAATGTTCGAGTCTGAATGTAAAAAGAATGAAATTCAGGAAGCTAAAAAGAGAAAGAAGGAGTTAGCCAATGAAAAGAGGGTTGCAAGGATTGCAACAACAGAAGCTCGAGCAAAGGAAAGGTTGGAAATACAAAAAGCAAGGGAATATAAGGAACATCAAAAGAAATTGGCAAGGCAACAGAGAGAGGCAAGAAAGGTTCAGCAAGAGTTGGAAAAAGGACAAGGGGTGACAAGCAGAGAAGAACATGGTTCAAGACAGTTTGAGGCAAATAGGTTGATGTCTAACACGCTGGACCACATTGCAAAGTAGACACCATCATTCCAAGACCTGATTAACATCCAAGTCCCTAGCTATCAGGCAGGGGTTAGGCCCACCTCTTATACCCCTACCAGTGCAGGTTTGAATCCTAATTGTGTTTATATGACACCTGCAGTTAGTGCTGGGGTTAGTAACACAAGTGGACACTTGGGCTACTCAGTCCCACCATGGCTACATGGAGAAAATTGGAGTCAACCATATGCCAACATTCGGGCACATCCTAATCATCCAATGTTGGGCAGTCCACCCGACATGGGTAAGGAAGTCAACTCAACAATTTTCGGCAATGCAGGAAATCGAAGCCATCAAGCATAGGGGTGCCATGACTTAATTTTTGTAACCACAAGACACTGTGATTTTGGTAAGGATCAAATAGGTTTGCTAATGATAGCATCCATGGATGTTTGGGAAGCTACAAACAGTTTCAAATTAGTATATATGAAACAATGTCTAAACCCTACAAGTTTGTTAATCTGTTGAAGTTATAGCCTTAACCTATATCAGATTTTTTATGAAGTTATATATCAAATAGTTTATAATTCCTACATATCAAACAATTTCTAAATCCTACAAGTTTTTTAATCTGTTGAAGTTATAGCCTTAGCCTATATCAGATTTTTTTCAAAGTTATATATAAAACACTTTCTAATTCCTACATATAAAACAGTTTCTAATTCCTACAAGTTTGTTAATCTGTTGAAGTTATAGCCTTAGCCTATATCAGATTTTTTATGAAGTTATATATCAAACAATTTATAATTCCTATATATCAAACAATTTCTAATTCCTACAAGTTTGTTAATTTGTTGAAGTTATAGCCTTAGCCTCGGTGTCTAACTTGCTCACTTGCAAAGGCATAATACCAATCATCAATGACACCATTAAAACAAGTGATAGCTGGTGCCATCATTTTTGTTACTTAGAGTGACAAGAAAACCCACACTCATCAATAGAAGCCAGTCATAATCTTTATGAATAGTGATTAAGAACAGAGTTATGATAAATTTCGCATCTAAACAAACTATCCCTTGAACATTACATGCTTTTTAATGAACATAAATAGATACTAATAATCCTGTTAAATAACAAGTATATCAACATGGGGAGAAAACCAACAGTCTTATATAACGAAATTGTGTGAGGGAATCAGATAAAATAAATAATGCTAACAAATTCTAATTAATCAGATCAGTGGGCAACAAACAAGTATCATCAAAATTCATTGCAAACTTCATCAATAAAAATCACTCAATAAAAAGGAGGTGAAAATTACTTGCTAACTTCATCAATAAAAATCACTGAATAAAGGAGGAGACTCTGAACAAAGAAACTGAATTCATAAGTAAAAAAGATCTATGACACCAAATTCCAACTTGGATTTTGGCCCATTGCCCCACTTTGAAAATGTGTCTTGCAATGAGAACAACCTTGATTGAATGATCCTACCTCTTAATTGATTAAAAAGAAATGAAATATAAAAATCATAACTGCAAACCAATGATACCCTGAACAATCAATAGAGGGTGTGAACAAAGAAATTGAATTCAACATTATTAACAACACAATGTGAGAATTTAGACAACATTATTAACAACACAGTATGAGAAAATGTCATCAAATTAACTGAAAACATGTACATAATATAAAACATAATTAACATACTCGGCTCTATGGTGGTTGTACCTCGGCTTTGTGGTGGTTATACGAATATTTGAACATCAAAATATCAATTCATAGAAAACCATAAACCCTAAACCCTATATCTCAATTTACACAAATTGCTTTTAATTAACACAAAAAACCCTACCCTAAACTTCAATATTACTAACAGAGTATGAGAAAATGACATAAACCCTAAACCCTATATCTCAATTTATGACGGTATGAGAAAATGCCACCATTATTAACAACACAGTATGACAATTTAGACAACATTATTAACAACGCAATATGAGAAAATGTCATCAAATTAATTGAAAACATGTACATAATATAAAACATTATTAACATATTTGGCTCTGTGGTGGTTATACTTCGGCTCTGTGGTGCTTATACCAATATTTAAACATCAAAATATCAATTTACAGAACACCATAAACCCTAAACCCTATATCTCAAATTACATAGATTGCTTTTAATTAACACAAAAAGCCTACCCTAAATCTCAAAATTACTAACACAGTATGATAAAATGACATAAACCCTAAACCCTGTATCTCAATTTACATAGATTCCTTCTAATTGACACAAAAACCCTACCTTAAACCTCAACATTACTAACACAGTATGAGAAAATGACATAAACCCTAAACCTTGCATCTCAATTTACAGAAATTCCTTCTAATTAACACAAAAACCCTACCCTAAACCTCAACATTACTAACACAGTATGAGAAAACATGTACAAAATATAAAACAGTTATACATCGGCTCTTAGCTCTATGGTGGATAAAAATATTTAAACATTTACAGAAAACCAAACAATTTACTTTAAACATTTACAGAAAATCATAAACCTTAAACCCAGGATCTCAATTTACACAGATTTTTTTAATTAAAACAAAAAACTAGACAATTTACTTTAAACATTTACATAAAACCATAAACTCTAAACCCATAATCTCAATTTACACAGATTCTTTTAATTAACACAAAAAACCAGACAATTTACTTTAAACATTTACAGAAAACCATAAACCCTAAACCCTATATCTCAATTTACACAGATTCTTTTAATTAACACAAAAAACCAGACAATTTACCAATTTACTTTAAACATTTACAGAAAACCATAAACCCTAAACCCAGAATCTCAATTATTCTTTTAATTAACACAAAAAATCAGAAAATTACCAATTTACTTTAAACATTTACAGAAAACAATAAACCCTAAACCCAAAATCTCAATTTACACAGAATCTTTTAATTAAGACAAAAAATCAGAAAATTACCAACTTACTTTAAACATTCACAGAAAACCATAAACCCTAAACCCTATATCTCAATTTATTCAGATTCTTTTAATTAACACAAAAAACCAGACAGACAATTTACAAAAAACCCAAGTGTTTAAAAACACAACAAAACACAGTAAAGAAGCTCAACAGAGAACATATCCTTCAGGTTAAATGTGTTTACAAACACATACATATGACTGGTAGGACAAATTCCTACCTTAAGACTACTCTCCTCGAATTCCTCTCCCTCCTGGCCTTCCTCCTTGCCAACTGCATTGTCCTCCTTGCCTTGCCAGCCAATTGCATTGTCCTTGGCTTCTGCATTGACCTACAAACAATGAAAAAACCCAATCATTCACAGAGCGCAAACATTAAAAAACATGCAAAAACACTAAAAAAAAACTAAAACCAACAGGAAAATGCACCTGAAAGCACAATTCACGGCATCCAGAGCTGAAAAATGCACCTAAAAACACAATTCGGAGCATACAGACCTGTAAGCCACGCAACGCCGAACGCAGGTAAAACCACCATAAAGCCGAGGTAAAAACACCACAAAGCCGAGGTATGACCACCACAGAGAGTGAGTAAAACCACAGTCGAGTTAAAACCTAGGGAGCTGGTAGAGTAAAACCACCACAGGGCCGAGGTATGACCACCACATAGCCGAGGTATGACCACCACAGAGCCGAGGTATGACCACCACAGAGCCTATTCAAACCACCACAAAGCCGAAAGAGAGTATGACCACCTGAGCAGTTCTACCATATAAATGAGAGTATAACCACCACATAGATGATTAAAACCACCACAGAGCCGAGTATAACAACGACAGAGCCAAGGTATAACAATGACAAAGCTTAGTATAAGCAACACAGAGCCGAGCATAGCCACCAAAGAGCCGAGGTATAACCACACAGAGTCGAGGTATAACCACCACAGCGCCAAGGTATAACCACCATAGAGCTGAGGTTTAACAAACACAGAATCGAGGCATAACAACCACAGATCCAAGGGATAACAAGATTTATATGCCGCCGCGATCGAACTAGGACTAGGAGAGCTCGAGCCAGGAGGGCACAGGTGCCATAACGAGGGATGAAGCACGCGGAGGGTAGTGGCGGAAGCATCAGGCATCGATGCTCCTCTGTGCAACAGTCGAAGCCAGAAACGAAGAGCAAGCAGACTCGGAGAAAAAAACGAAGCTTCATGGAGAAGCCTCCATTAAATGGCAGGAGACGACCAGTGGAGAAGGTTGATGACCGGTTTGACTGGTCGATAGTACCTGCCACACTCTTGCCCACGTTATCGACACTTGTTGTACATGAGGTGGCTTGTTCCTACGTGGCATGGGGGCCAGTCATTGCTGAGATGTCCAATGACTGACCCCTCTCCCCTAATCTACTATGAGTTCAATCAATAGTCAATCCCATCCCCATTTTCCATTGTGCAACTTGGATTATTATAAGCAACCTTTTATATGAAGGATGATGACGTGCACTACAATCCAAATTAATTTATGTGTTGGATAGGTAACATAGATAACATCGTGTCTTTTGTACTCTTTAAAAACTTCTGTTTGGCATCAAACAGACTTGTCTTGTGCAATGACGGAGGTGAAGTTGTACTTCCCTGACAGCTAATGCGCCGACGACTAACTGCTACAATGCCTAAGTACAATTATTACCGTGCCAAGGACAATAATAACATAATAATACTCTAACCAATAGAAATGCCAATAAATAAATTAAAATATTTGATAGATAGAACTTTGTAAAATTACGTTTACTTGATTTGTTTTAATCAACGTCTTAGTCGTAAGTTGTAACTAATAGAAAGTTAACGCAATATCGAATACTACTGCCTGCGACACGGTAATAAATAAATTTCATTTGATGGTATAAATATTTCATATAAATTTTTATAAGAACTGTTGAAAAATTCCATCAACCAAACAACGAATAAAAACTTGAACAATATACTTCCACATTGAAATATTATTTTACATGAAATGGATATTCTTGCTGTTGACACTCAAAAACCGCAAGAAACAAAAGCTTCATGGATATATCCAGAATAACAATGCAATCAAGGATATTATATACGTTTTAATATAGAAATACAGTATCATAAAATAATTTATAATATTATCATTAGTGGAAGCTTTCCAAACCGAGGTAAAACGTTGAAACAAAATAAGTTTTAAAATTATAACTACATAGTTTTGAAATCTAACTTTGTCTCTTCTGAACTGAAATATTATTTTAATGAGCATTTAATGGGTTGTAGATACATTGGTGGGTGGCATGTATTCAGATATAGATAAGCATAGGTCATTGAGAATTGAAAACCATGCAACATTAAACTTACCATGTGTCTTTGTGGTCATCATGAATACATACTTTACACATGGCTTCCCAAGTATCCAAGTATCTTCAACCTCACAAATTCCTTTGCTCTATAATTCCATAGTCAAGGAAACATAGAATGAACGAGAATACTAATAGAGGGACTTTGCCATAACGAGCTTTATTTCCTGTATGGTCAGAAGTATTGTTATGGGCTTTTCTGGTTTGGAAATGGATCGTATTGTTGTTGGCTTTCCAGGGTGGGAAATGGATCCGGTGGGAGAGCCCTTCTATTTGGAGAGTAAGCATAACCAAAGCAAGACATACTTATTTGGATGTGCATTCTTTGAATTGGCTTTGTGGATGCTCATGGAATTTCAACCATGGTGAGAAGTGAGAAATGAAGTTGCAAGTAAGTATTTAGGGGCTTTTAGATTGTAAATCTAAGGGGAGAGTTATAATTATAGTTTTCAGGTTGAGATAAAGTATATTTTAAAAATATTGAATTTTGTTAATTATATTATTGAGTCGAGAGGTTTATTTTACAATATAGTATGACCAGATGTGTAAGTTTTCTCATCCGTCTATTTCTTTTAAAATAAAAATAAAAGTTAAAAATTATGTTTTAAAATAGAAAAGTAATATTGATTATAATAAAAAAATGAATATGTTGTAAAGTAATTAGAAGTAAAAAAAATGTGAGAGTAACATGTTTAAATCTTATAATTTGGTTATTGATAAAATATTTTAATGCTAATTAATATTGACATATACTTAAAAATATGTTAATAATAAAAACACTATTTTAATTTGCTTCATAAAATGTTTGGATATACATATTATGTAAAATATTTTAATGTCCATTGCATATACATTATATTTCATTTAAAAAGTATATATATATATACTATTGAAAAAAAAATAAGTTTATATGATTAAAACATTTATTTGATCATATATATACTTTATTTAAAATTCAAAAATATAATTTAAACACTGAAAAATACATTGTATTTTACACTTTAAAAAGTTTTCATTGGAAGAAATTTGATGTTTAAATTAATATAAAATTAAATTATATTTATCTTAACTTCTTAACTATCAAAAATTGAGAAAGATCAAATTTCTCAAAGTACAAACTTTTTTTTGAATGTAAGACTTGGAAAAATTACACCTAAAAAAATTTGATCCCTCTAGATTCAAAAAAAAAAAATATCTATTTTAATTTAATTATTAAATAATAAATAATTATAATTATTATTCTTTTTTATCTAGTGAAAATATTTATATAACATAAAAAAATTTATTTATTTATTAATTTCATCTATTTAAAAATAATTAAATATATAATATATTTATTTTTAAAAATATTTTTAAGAAATAATTTCCTCTACATAGAAAAGTTATGTTTATTTTCATAAATTCCAAATTCATTTTCCTACTTTTCGATACTCAAAGCACTTTGTTTATAAATTACGACGCGCCTTATTTTCACTCTTAAATTTAAATAAATTTAAATCTAAAAATAAACCGTGTGTGTGTCCAACCACATTTAATAACTTATAACCTGAGAAATAATTCTACCATAAATTACCTTCTTCATACTTTCATATTCTTTCTTCCTTGCCATAAATTACCTTCTTCGTACTTTTATATTCTTTCTTCGTACGCTTCGTGGTGCGTTTAGAAATTTATAAATTCTAAGGATACTAATTTTTAAAGAGATTCCAAGCACTCATTTATATTCCTAACTTACGAGTGTAAAAGCCAAGTGCACTCCTTCATATTCGTAACTTCGGAGTGTAAAAGTATCTTCTAAGTATCCTCTAAAGAGCTTGGCGTATTTTGTTTTTCTTTTTTTTCTCTATCGGGAAAGAGCGTGACATAATTATTTTGAAATTTATTCCAAAGTTATGTAGTTTATATTTTCTCCAACATTTATCTCTATGTATCTTTATAATTTTCTGTATCTTTATAATTGTTTCTTTTCCCATAGGTAATTATTTCGGTAATTATAGAAATAACGAAAAAAAAAATCAATCTTCAGAGTCATCATGAAAAATTATTCCATATCAACCTTACAAAACAAGAAGGGAAATCGATCTTCACAGTCATCATGAAAAATTATTCCATATCAACCTTTTAGTACATAATAATTATTTTGAAAATTTTAGTTTGAATGACTTTGAGGAATTAACTCGTGAAGTGTTTCTTTGTAAAACTCACCCTGCGGTAATTCTTTAACTATTCTTCACCAACAAATATAAGAAGTCAGCTGTCATAGCTTTAAAGTTTCATCCAAAACAATTCTATATATGTAGTGTAACGAAAACTTCATTTTAGAAAATCAATGTATATACACCTTGAGAAAACAATATTATTATCTTAAATGAATATACGAATTTAGGGGTGAGGGAGCGGGAATTTTTTTTTAAAGGATGTAAAATCATAATTATATTGGATTTTATGATTTCTTTATTGTTATAAGGATTTTGGTATATTGAAGTTTATTTGTGACTGTGGGACACATTTATTATTAACTTATGTGAAATAAGAACATAAGAATTGTGAAGTATTTTTAGAGAGGTATTTATGTATTTTTAAGCATATTGACATTATAATCAATAAACTAGCAATTGCACCATATGTTGCAAAGGAAACGCTGTAAAGCACTAACATAAGAAATAATGGTATAGAGGAAAAAATCTTAAAATTTGAACCAATGTTAGACTACCTGTAGTTTATTCAAAACTTATAATTATGTTTATAATTCATTACAATTTCATAATTATGATTTTTCATAGTTAGGCTGATTCAAAATTTTCAACCTATAGTTACGCTACCCCTATCATAATTATGTTTCATTTTTTGTAGGATCCTCAACTAACCCAAAAATATTGATATGGGATGGGAGAAAGTAAGACATCAAATTTCAACCATGCATAAAATGACTTTCTTTAAGAACAAGATGTCATTTTAGTTTTTTATTCCAGAAATATACTAAAACTTTAGAAATCTTGATAAAATAGTTGTAAACACTAAAGGATTATTAAAGAATTTGAGTAGGATAACTAAAGTACTTGAGAAGAAACAATTGTGTACATACAATTGTGTGCATTAAAAGATCAACTAAAAAATTAAAATTTGAACATTAGATGAAATGAGTGTTTAAATTGGAAAATCTCATAAAAAAAAAGAATTCTTAACTTGTGAGATAGGATATCAAATTTCAACCTTACATAGAATGACCTTGTTTAATAATAATATGTCATTTTAGTTTTTTACATGACAGAAACATATTAAGATTTTAGAAAGCCTATAAAACATAAGGTTGAGATATCATTTTTCCATCAATGTGTGTAGAGAAAAACAGAGTAAAGAGTGAAGTAGAGTCTAACAAAAGAACAAAGTATTTTGAAACCAGTGTGATATGTCGTGAGAAGCGATGAAGAGAAATAAAATATCGATTTCTCATGACCTGCAAATACAAAAATACTTAATTAATAAAAATATTGAATTGACATAACCTACAAATATAAAAATATTTAATTTTCATGAATCTCCATTTTCTCAAATCGATGAAACTTTTACATCGCAGTCACATGGGATCCTTCTAAATCAATTAAAGTTTTATACCCATATGCGTTTTTTATGGGTTTTATTAAAAGTGGTGTGGAAACACACATTTGCTAGAAACACACATGTTGTGTCTTTTTATGGGTTTTAACCAATTATGGATGTCTTTCCATGTTTATCAAAAATCAACACATTCATTTTTCAAAAGCACAATAACATGATAAAAGAAAAATAAAGGGAAAAAGAAAAACCTACTAATTGAATAAATAGAAAATATTATTATTGAAATTTGTAGTCTCGATCTATCAGTCAATTGCGGACTGGAATTTGTTCTCTCGATCTATTAGGCAATCGCGGACTCTAAACGAGAGGAGGAGATGAACTGGGAGATCTGTTCCATGAGGAGTTGAGAAGAGAGACAGTGCAGTTTCAACACGTAGAAGTCGTGCTCTTCTTCCTCTGCCACAATAACCTCCACGCTCTTACCACACTCACAATGATCATGGCCACGGTCTCTCAGCGTATCTCTGCCACCGATGGCCACCAGCAAGGGAGGCAACGACATCTCTTCCAGCTTTGGCGTTCCGGGGCTCTAAGGGTTGCTGAATGGATGATCTCTGTTGCTGCCCAGTGCAAGGTTGGAATTTGGATTTCTCTTAACCTGTCATATAAAAAAATTTGACGTTTTCGGTTTTTATGTCTCTATTCAAGAAACGTTATGTTTAAAATTTTTCCCTTCAAAAATGATGTTCTCATAATAAATTAACCCTTCACCAATAAAGTTTTGATTAAAAAATTACCATTCAATAACATTAACACACAAATAAAAATAAATTTTACAACTTATCAAAACTTAGGTTTATTGTTAAAAATGAAATTTTCACCGCATATATAAGTTCACAATCTTGAAAACTTAGAATAAATAAAATGCGAGCTAAAAAGGGTCATGTGCCATTTCCTTTCAACGTAAACCCAAAAGATATTAATGGGAAACGATGTGTTAAAGAACTCGGACCAGTTCTTACAAGATTAAATAGAGAAATTTGGATTGCTAAAAGTGGACAAGCAGGGTTTCCACTAATATCGAAGAGTAGAAATAGAATTGCGACAACTTACCAAGAAGAATTATGTGAGGGAGCATTTTCTCTTTTTGTACTAATTTTTTTCTCTTTTTATTTAATGTTTTTTTAATTATATTTTGTTTCTTTGGATTGTGATGTCATTAGAAAAGGTAAAAGTATTCACTATATTTGATAGCATTTTCTCTTCAATTTATTTAATTTAAAAATATTCTATAGATCTGATAGCATCTTTCCTTCACACTATTCTTATTTTTTAAGATAACATCTTTCCTTAGACTATTCTTATTTTTCAAGTGGTATCTCAACAGAGGGAAAATCCTTGTATAGATGTAATAACATCTTCTCAGGATTCCAAACATAGAATATTCATATGTAATAGCATCTATTTCGGATTCGAAGCTCATATGAAAGTGAGGAAAGAGGTGGTTACGGTTATTTTTGCAACTTCAAAAGATTTTTTTTTTTTTTCCTTTCTGGAAATAATTTATGATTATAATTATGAGATTTATTCTTAAAACTCTCTAAACTATTATAATTACTGTAAGTTAGATCCGCTATTTTTTTTCCCGGAATACTTGATAATTAAAAAGTATATTAAAAATTATATGACAACTTAAATACTAGAAAAATAAATCTAAAGGCATAACAAAAGGTCAGACACTAAGCCATTTGAGATGCAGGGAAGCCATGCCATAAATGCAATGCAATTCTTTTCTTTACAGCAATAAAAGCCATGCGAAATGTTAATGTTTTATGAACGCCGACGATAATGTGCAGGTGCTTCCTTTTCCACACTTAAAAATGTCTCGAACAAGAGGCTGCTCAATGAAGTAAGTTCAGAGATTTCACAATGACTCACATTCCCCTGAATGAAGAACCCTGAGAGTTTTAAGGTCTCCAATCTGAGATGGTAATGATTCTAGAGATTTACAGAATGAAAGATGCAAAAATTGAAGTCTATAGAGATGGCATATCTCTTCCGGAAAATCTTTGATGGGAAGCTGCTCTAATGGGAGATACTCAAGCATTCTTAGCTGCCCAATTGACGGTGGGACTGAAGTTATTTTGGTGCAGCCGGACAGATGGAGACCCCTGAGAGAGGTTACGCTCAGTAGAAATCCTGACGGAAGCTCTTTCAAATGGGGATTGTTGTCTAAGTTGAGACTCGCAAGCTTTGGGCATGTTATAAACTCAGTGGCCGGTAGATCTTCCAAAGATTATCGCCTAATGATATCCTGCAGCAATTCCAGGAAGTTTCTTTGATTTTGATTTGCCATGAATAAACAGTTCTCCTCTTTCTGCCCAATGTACACCGCCATATCATGAATACACTCGTCAACTCTTGTTCTATTCCAGTTCCGGAATCCCGCGCTCTGTTCCACTCTCTGGAACAAGCAGCGGTCTACCATGAGCTTAAAGTACTTGTGTCCAATGGTCGTGTCCATTAAATAGCTTCCTTGTTTACTCTTGACTAAGCCTTCTCCAATCCACATATGGAGTAATCTCAACACATTAATTTCTTCATCTTGCTTGTACATAGCACAATACAGAAAGCACCTCCTCGGGTCTGAATTGGGCAGAGAATCATAAGCATACCACAGTACTGCATAGAGCTCTGCATCAAGGCGAGGATGAGTCGCTGGAAAAGATGGATCTACCTTTTTAATGGAAGATAAACAATCATCCCATTCACCTACACTGGTTTTCCCAACCATTGCTGCGGCGACTACATTTACGGCCACAGACAGGCCTTTGCAATGGTTGGCAATTTGCCTGGCACGGTCTTCTATATCCATAGAAACTTGCTCGTCTTTGAAAGCAACTCTGCGAAACAGGTTCCAGTGCTCGTCTTTAGAGAGGAGTTGTATTTCAGTTGAATATTGTTGTGCGCTCATTTCTGGAATGAGATCCTTCCTGCGAGTAGAGAATACGACTTTACTGTGTTTATCATCCCCAAAAGCCACACCTACTTGCAAATCGAGACGATTCCACAAGTCATCCAATAGCAGAAGAAAGTTCTTCTCCTTCAGATATGCAGACAGCTCCATCTTTCTCTCATCAAAACTGCTTGGGAGGCTTAAATCTATTTCATCAGCAATACTCTCCTGTAACTCTAAAATTTCATAATTTTGGGAAACTGTGATCAAAATCACATGCTGGAAAACATTACCGACCTGTTTATATTTATTGCAGAGCAGTTGGAGGAGGTGCGTTTTCCCAGTGCGGGGCATGCCATAAACACCAATTACGTGAACATGATGGTCACCTTCGTTGAGCCACTTCTCTACTTGATCTTGAGCCTCCATAAGCCCCGAACCGCCAAACTCAGAGGAGGTTGAGGTTGATGCTTCTTGAGGGAATATTTCCTTCTTTTCATATAACGGTTTTAATAAAATAAACTCCGGGGAAGTCACGCAAATTGACAATTCACTTTGGATGCTGTAATAGATGTTGTCGAAAGACGCTCTCCATTCCCTTATTTCTTTGGAGAGATTCCTGGGTTGGCACACGACACACTCACGTCCAAAGATTCGGCGTCGTGCGGAGCGATTGAGCAGGCGATCTGCCTCTGTAACAGAATTTTGCAGCAGCTGTAACCAATTCTTCACGATGTTGAGGAGCTCTCTCTTTTGACGTTGGAAGAGGGTGGTAATATCGGGTTCATCGCTGAAGAGGGTGGTAATATCCTGTAGAAGCCTCTCCATACGCTTCAAGTTATAAGATTTCAGAATCTGACGGTCATCCTCCTTGTTAATAACACCCTCCAGCAGTTTGATGACGGGGCCGTCCATATGCCAGTTGATGTTGTTGCCTGAAAGAGTAATGTGATCAAACCAGTTGCTTTCAAAGCGTTCAAAGATATGATTAAAAAATGATTTCCATGCTCTTATTTTTTGGGAGAGTCTCCCTGGATTGCGCACCACAGAGTCGAGATACCTTTGGCGTTGTTGAGACTCAGTGAGCAGGCCTTTTGCCTCTGTAAGCGAATTGTGCAGTAATTGAAACCAAACCTTCACCATCTCCGGCAGCTCTTTCTGTTGAAATCGAAAGAAGATGGCAATATCTTGCACAAGGCTCTCCATAGCTCTCAAGTCAGTTTGGAGGATCTGACACTTATCCTCCTGTTTAATAACATCCTTCAACAACTGCATGACTGGGTTGATTATGGCGTCCAGGGCTGTGGTCACGGTTGCCATGGCTTTCTTGGTAAGAGGAAAGTGATCAAACCAGTCGCTTTCAAAGCGTTCAAAGAGATGATTAAAAAATGCTCTCCATGCTCTTATTTTTTCGGAGAGTCTCCTTGGATTGCACACCACAGAGTCGAGACACCTTCGGCGTTGTTGAGACTCAGTGAGCAGGCCTTTTGCCTCTGTAAGCGAATTGTGCAGCAATTGCAACCAAACCTTCACCATCTCCGGCAGCTCTTTCTGTTGAAATCGGAAGAAGATGGAAATATCTTGCACAATGCTCTCTGTAGCTCTCAAGTCAGTTTGGAGGATCTGACACTTATCCTCCTGCTTAATAACATCCTTCAACAACTGCATGACTGGGTTGATTATGGCGTCCAGGGCTGTGGTCATGGTTGCCATGGCTTTCTTGGTAAGAGGAAAGTGATCAAACCAGTCGCTTTCAAAGCGTTCAAAGAGATGATTAAAAAATGCTCTCCATGCTCTTATTTTTTCGGAGAGTCTCCCTGGATTGCACACCACAGAGTCGAGACACCTTCGGCGTTGTTGAGACTCAGTGAGTAGGCCTTTTGCCTCTGTAAGCGAATTGTGCAGCAATTGCAACCAAACCTTCGCCATCTCCGGCAGCTCTTTCTGTTGAAATCGGAGGAAAATGGCAATATCTTGCACAAGGCTCTCCATAGCTCTCAAGTCAGTTTGGAGGATCTGACACTTATCCTCCTGCTTAATAACGTCCTTCAACAACTGCATGACTGGGTTGATTATGGCGTCGACTGCAGGTACTGTGGTCACGGTTGCCATGGCGCAGAGAAAAGGAATGCCGAACTGCAAAAATGATATGTAAAGCTGCGAAATATGAAGATACATAAACCCACACCAACACAGAAAACCAAATTGCAATTTTAAGAAGAATTTGAGTGTATAAAATCTTACTCTCTGATAAACCTTCTCTTGCCAGTCAGCAGCAGTTGGTTGTCCAGTTTGACCTGATGATTCCATTGATGCCGGAAAACCAACAGTTACACCATATAAGGCCACAAAACAGTTTTATTGGTATGAAAAATCAGAAGAATGTACAAATGGATATATTTCATCTATGTTTAGATTAAGTCAGATATGCCCTGCAGATATGAACTGGAGATGGTCAATAACTATCATCATCCGACATTTTGCATGAAAGGAGATATATTTACATGGTTATATTTGTAGACAAGATATTTATGATAGAACCATTTAACTATGTAAACGAAACTGAACCTGAAAGATTCATAAACAAGACTCGAAACTGAACCAGAAAAACTTGTACATAGGCAGAATCGTAGGCTTAATAGCCATTTCCTTTATAGGAAAAAAAAAAAAAGAACTTAGATATTCCGTTAAAGAAAAGAGCTTAATCTTAAGCTCATATAAATATTCCATAAAAGTCCTTTAGGAACAGAGTATTTGAATCACCAGTTTATATAGACAAAAACCCAGAAAATTCCTTGTTAATGTAGGCCACAAGGAAAAGACTATCTATACAATATTTCTTGTGCCTTAACAGAAAAATGTTCAGATCTAACATTACAACCCAGATTAACATCTGCAAAAGAGAGCTGTGATAAACATGCAAAAGAAGCCCTCAGAAGTGAGGGAAATGTCCTCAGAATACCTGGAGGCGTAGGCAGCATTTTAGTCAGAAGACGAAACGAAGCCAGCAAAAATCAATACGTAAAATCTCGATATGTTAAGCCTCGGGTCAAGAACCAAACCTGCACATTTCAAAGTCCCGGAGAGAAATGTTAGAACAGGGACGAAAGGGTTCAAGAATTTAACCAAAACCTGATAATAAGTAAAGTAAAATACGAATACGTGAGAGGTGGGCTAATCTGAACAAAAAACATATTCATTCTTCGAGGATTCCATAAGCAGTGCTGTAAGTAGCACCAGAGAATTTACAATTGAAACAAATTTAAAAACCGAGAAAAAAAAAATAGAACGAAGTTGCAGTAATACCGATGAAGAAGTTTGAAAAACCCTCGAATTTGGTAAGGAATGACTTTACCTATCTGTGCGAGGTTGATACGTGCAGCAAGGAAGTGGGAAGACGGGCCGAGACAGTAAGAATTCGAAGCTCTTTACATTCTCAGCTCAAGACGCTTAAAACACAACCCTCCTTCACCGTGCTGCAGGTTGGCAGGGATTGAATCTCTGCTTGCAATTTCTGCGTCTTCATCGACAGTGTTTCGTTTCTGCAACTGCAATAGAATTTATTCCGCTCTTACCTCGAATTCCTATTGCTTTCTGCTTGCAATTTCTGTGTATTCATCGACTGTGTTTCGTTTCTCCTCGGCCGCTTCAGTATTTGGTTTCTCCTGGGCGGCTTCAGGGTTTATTCAGAAATTAGTGCGTTATCTTTCATCTGTAGGTTTTCATCATATTTTTTTGTGTAACTGTATTTAATCCGAAGGTTCAAATGGTTTCAATCGTCTAACATTCATATCAATGGTGTACAATAGTACACTTGGCAATTTAGCAAAATTATTTTCAAATAAGAACGCTTTACAGCGTAATAATCAATTAATTTATGATCAATTTATTACCCTATTATCGTTTTTAAGACTTTATTCTTATTCCATTTGCTATTTACTTTGTGACAAACCCCTTACACTTTATTCTTATTCCAATTTCTTTCTTTACATGAAGTTACTATTGTCCAAACAATTCCTTTCTTTTAGATGAAGTCACTCTGGGACAGGTTGCTCTGGGATATGATAGATGAAGTTACACATGGGTTCTCAATTGTTCTATATATAAATTCATTCATTCCCTGATTGTGTCATCAAATCCAATTTCACTCTCAGCGTAGGTGCCTTTTCTCTCTCAGGTTTAGGTTTGGCCTCCCATATTTTGCAGCCATTTACTTCGTTCCAGTGTTCATATACATTCCATACTCTCTCTTACCTGTCATTCTGCTCTTAATGGACACTGGAGCCCGTGAAAATATGTTTCCAAAAGATAGAAGCTGACCTGCGAGACGCCCTGAATCTGATCGATGACACCAACCGACAGCAATCGGAAAATAGGGATTGGAAATAGGTATTGGAAAAGCAAATTTGATGCCCTCCTGCAAGAGCTTGAAAAGCAAATTATTGTTGATGTGCTGAACGAAGTTAAATAGACAGAAAATGGACGGTGGAAAATGTTAGTAAGCTGGAGATTAACCGCCAAGTTCTGAAAACTGACTTTAGCAGAATGAAGGGCTTGTTAATCCAGATTAGCAACCAGTTCCAATCGCGGCAGAAAAAGCTCCCCGAGCCCGTGGAAAGTTGCTTGGAAAGGATAGATGGTGCCCTGCGACAGGCTCAGTTCTGATCGATGACTCCAATCGACAGCAAGAGCGAGGGTGGTCTCTCTCTTGCCGCAACTCCCTCTCCTCGAAAAATGGAGTTTGGAAAACCAGATTTGATGGCCTCTTGCAAGAACTTCAATTTGCCATTTCGATATCCTCCAATACCGAGCAGATTGTGCCTCGGTCTCAGCGACTTCTTCAAGCTCTGCCCGACGCCTACTTCGTTGGGAGGGCCTTTCAATCTGTCCCGGAGCAGCTGCAGAAATGGCTGGAGGAAAATCCGTCCGGGAGCAGCGGGAGCAGCGGGAGGGCCTTTCAATCTGTCCCGGAGCAGCTGCAGAAATGGCTGGAGGAAAATCCTCGCAAAGGTCGGAAAATCGGCGTATATGGTAGATCGGGAGTGGGAAAGACGTCCCTGCTCAAAATCATCTACAATTACAACAAGAAAAAGGTCAGTGGTTTCTTTGATATCTTCATTTGGGTTACAGTTTCTGGGAGCTTTGAGATTGAACAGCTACAGGATTCCATTGCTGAGGCACTGAATCTAAGTCTAGAAGGGATTTCTAATGCTGAGACGCGGAAAACGAAATTGAATGCTTCTCTGGAGAGAAGGAGATTTCTTCTGATACTAGACAACATGTCGAATGAAATAGATCTTAATGAAGTGGGCATCAGTATTGGGGATGATAATGGTAGCAAACTCTTAATTTCCAGTCGCAACAAAGAAGTTGTTGAAAAAATGGGGGCAAAAGACTCCCTGGAAATAGAACCCTTGTCCTCAGAGGAAGGCTGGGAATTATTTAGAGAAAGAGCTTTTGCAAAGGGAATTGTTCCAGAGAATAATATAGAGACTATAGCCAAGAAATTTGCCTCGGCCTGCAGAGGCTTGCCGTTGGCCATCAATGCAGTTGCTGCAACGATGAGTTCCAAAAAGACTCAGAATGACTGGGAAATAGCTTGGAACACATATTCTTCCTTCCGAAGGAGCCAGACGAACATTGACGCAGAGCTTTATCAACCGTTAAGATGGAGTTTTGAAGATCTGTCTAGTGATTTGCAACTAAAGAATTGTTTTCTAAATTGTGCAGCATTTCTTGGAGATAAAGAAATTCCTGTGGAGACGCTGGTGCAAATGTGGGACGCTGAAGGATTGCTCAACGGGGCAGAGACGCCTTATTTGATGGATGCTGGGCGGCATTGCATAAAAGAACTGGTAAATAGGTGCTTGCTGGAATGTGTGGAGTATATTGTTGATGACGACTATCATAGTGTGGAGTATTTAAAGATTCACGAAGCTGTCCGTGACATGGCCATAAACATAGGCAGCCAAAGCAACGGGAAATTCTTATTTTTAGCAGGTCAAAAGTTGCAAAACTTTCCTGGTGAACGAGATACGACGGATTGCAAACGCATATCGGTTGACCATACTGCTATTAAGGATCTTCCAAATGATTTCGAATCTTCAGAGCTTGAGAGTTTGGTATTAGCCTCTAATAACAAGTTGGAAAAGATTCCAGATAGATTTTTCTCAAACATCGAGTCTCTGAAGATTTTGGATTTGTCGTCCACATCCATAGGAACATTGCCAGACCTGCAGCAACTTCAGCAGCTTAAGTTTCTTAACTTGGCCAGCTGCACCAAACTTGTTGAATTGCCTAAGAGTCTTTGCACTCTATCTAACCTTCAAGTTTTGAATCTTAGTTCCTGTTTGGCATTGCGTTCATTGCCCAGTCAGATAGGAAAGCTCAAGAATCTGAAGCATCTCAAATTGGATGCATGCTACAGTCTAAATGAGCTTCCAAAAAATCTTTCTCAACTCACTTCATTGAACACTCTCAGCTTGCCATTAATGGAGTCTATTTGTGCAGTGAGTGTGGAGGATCTTTCAAAGCTCTTCAATCTGACAGAGTTAACCACAGTGGTAAAACCAGAAAATAATGTGGATACAGAGGTTTCTTGGTTGGAGATGAGAAACTTAACATTAGAATATGATGCAGATGCAGATGCAGAAAGAGATTGTGTAGCACCTGAGCATGTTATTCTCCAAAAGATGGGACATATGAAGAAGTTGCAGAATTTTCATCTGATTAATTATCAGGGGGAACTCTACCCATTAGTATTTGTGAATTCCAAAATATGAAGATGTTGCTTTTGCACTCATGTTACCAATTGAAGGCGCTCCCTGCCTTGGACAAAAATAGGTCTTTTCCAATATTAGAAAAGTTAGTTCTAGAAACCTACTTAAGTGGAAAGTCTAGCAGGGTCATCTAGTGAGTGGAATGAAGGAACAATGTCCAGACTCCAATTATTGGTGATTGTCAATTGTCCATTATTGGAAAGATTTCCAAGGGGAATGAAGCTACCTAAATTAAAAGAACTACAAATTACTATGTGCAATCAGTTGATGGAGCTAGACATTGGTAGTGGCAGTTATCCATTGTTAGAGTCTTTAACATTGGATGAACTAAACAAGTTAGAGAGCATAGCAGGATCTCCTAGTGGGTGGAATGAAAGTACACTATCTGAACTCCACATCGTGGAATTCGTTGATTGCCCTTTGTTGAATAAATTACCGAAAGGAATGGAGAAACTGCCTCAGTTGAAGCAAATTAATGGGAATTAGATTGGTGGCAGAGGATCCGTGGGCTGGATGATAAACAGAAAAAGTTTTGGGTAAAATATTTATGAAAATATAGAAATTAATGTTTTTAATGGGGGAATTAGATGGTTTAAGATAATGCCTCATTTATGATGCATACTGAAGATTAGAAATTGGTTTGGTTTGTTGGAGGATGTTGAGAGATTCTCTCAACTTCTCCCTCCAAGAGTGGAATTAGTTGGATCTCAACAACACTATAAATATTGTGATGTATTCGTTTGATTATGTGATAAAGTAATAAATATATATTTTTTTGTGTGTTATTCTTGTGCATCCCTGCTCTCTTCCAATTTGTAATATGGTATCAGAGCCACTACTGGCTTAAATCCCTCATGGGATGGCCAGGAAAAAGTGAGAGATTTGAGAATGAGTATGTTGTAGGAGAGTAGCATAGCGTAATCGTATGTTTGCCAGTTGTATTTGTGTAATTTCTTAAATTCCTAAATTCGTTCTTCTAGTTCTCAGTAAATTTAGGGTCGGCTCTCTGTACAAGCCATGGCTTCCTGCAGGCGACTATATTGCTTGCTGTTATTATTCTTCTTTACTCTGTTCTGTGAAATCCTCTGAACAGCTCTCGGCCTACACAGTTTTTGAACAATTTGGCTTCCTGAGAGGAATTTCGAATTTTACCAAAGAATGCATGAGGCTACACGCTGAATTTTGATGACGTCAGCTTTGTCATTAACCTCGAGAGTTCCCCGAGCCCGTGGAAAGTTGCTTGCAAAGGATAGAAGGTGCCCTGCGAGAGGCCTTAGATCTGATCGATGACACCAGTCGACAGCAAGAGCGAGGGTGGTGTCTCTCTTGCCGCAACACCCTCTCCTCGAAAAATGGAGTTTGGAAAACCAGATTTGATGCCCTCTTGCAAGAGTTTGAATTTGCCATTTCGATATCCTCCAATACTGAGCAGATTGTGCCTCGGTCTCAGCGACTTCTTCCAGCTTTGCCCGACGCCTACTTCGTTGGGAGGGCCTTTCAATCTGTCCGGGAGCAGCTGCGGCAATGGCTGGAGGAAAATCCTCGCAAAGGTCGGAAAATCGGCGTATATGGTAGATCGGGAGTGGGAAAGACGTCCCTGCTCAAAAGCATCTACAATTACTACAAGGAAAAGGTCAGTGGTTTCTTTGATATCTTCATTTGGGTTACAGTTTCTGGGAGCTTTGAGATTGAACAGCTACAGGATTCCATTGCTGAGGCACTGAATCTAAGTCTGGAAGGGATTTCTAATGCTGATACGCGGAAAACGAAATTGAATGCTCCTCTGGAGAGAAAGAGATTTCTTCTGATACTAGACAACATGTCGAATGAAATAGATCTTAGTGAAGTGGGCATCAGTATTGGGGATGATAATGGTAGCAAACTCTTAATTTCCAGTCGCAACAAAGAAGTTGTTGAAAAAATGGGGGCAAAAGACTTCCTCCTGGAAATAAAACCCTTGACCTCAGAGGAAGGCTGGGAATTATTTAGAGGAAGAGCTTTTGCAGAGGTAGTTGTTCCAGATAATATAGAGACTATAGCCAGAAAAATTGCCTCGGCCTGCAGAGGCTTGCCGTTGGCCATCAATGCAGTTGCTGCAACGATGACTTCCGAAAAGACTCAGAATGACTGGGAAACAGCTTTGGAGTTTATGGAAAGCACAGATTCTTCCTTCCAAAGGAGCCAGACGAACATTGATGCAGAGCTTTATCAAGCGTTAAGATGGAGTTTTAATGATCTGTCTGATTTGCATCTAAAGAATTGTTTTCTAAATTGTGCAGCATTTCTTGGGGATAAAGAATTTCTTGTGGAGACGCTGGTGCAAATGTGGGACGCTGAAGGATTGCTCGACGGGGAAGAGACGCCTTATTTGATGGATGCAGGGCGGCAATGCATAAAAAAACTGGTAAATAGGTGCTTGCTGGAATGTGTGGAGTATATTATTGATGACGACTATCATACAGTGGAGTATTTAAAGATTCATGAAGCTCTCCGTGACATGGCGATATACATAGGCAGCGAAAGCAAGGAGAAATGCTTATTTTTAGCAGGTCAAAAGTTGCAAAACTTTCCTGGTGAAAGAGATACGAGGGGTTGCAGACGCATATCGGTTGACCATACTGCTATTAAGGATCTTCCAAATGATTTCAAATCTTCAGAGCTTGAGAGTTTGGTATTAGCCTCTAATAACAAGTTGGAAAAGATTCCAGATAGATTTTTCTCAAACATCAAGTCTCTGAAGATTTTGGATTTGTCGTCCACATCCATAGGAACATTGCCAGACCTGCAGCAACTTCAGCAGCTTAAGTTTCTTAACTTGGCCAGCTGCACCAAACTTGTTGAATTGCCTGAGAGTCTTTGCAAACTATCTAACCTTCAAGTTTTGAATCTTAGTTCCTGTTTGGCATTGTGTTCATTGCCCAGTGAGATAGGAAAGCTCAAGAATCTGAAGCATCTCAAATTGGATGCATGCTACAGTCTAAATGAGCTTCCAAAAAATCTTTCTCAACTCACTTCATTGAACACTCTCAGCTTGCCATTAATGGGGTCTATTTGTGCAGTGAGTGTGGAGGATCTTTCAAAGCTCTCCAATCTCACAGAGTTGACAACAGTGGTAAAATCAGAAAATAAAGTGGGTACGGAGGTTGTTTGGTTGGAGATGAGAAACTTAACATTAGAATATGATGCAGATGCAGATGCAAATATGAAGATGGGAGATATGATGAACTTGCAGAATTTTCATCTGATTAATTATCAGGGGGGAACTCTACCCAGTAGTAGTTGTGAATTCCAAAATATGAAGATGTTGCTTTTACACTCATGTTACCAATTGAAGGCGTTGGACCAGAAAAGTGAAAGTGCAGATGATACGAGTGACAGTGCAGGTTACTCTTTTCCAATATTAGAAAAGTTAGTTCTGAGAAACCTACTTAAATTGGAAAGTCTTGCAGGGTCATGGAATGAAGGGACAATGTCTAAACTTCAATTCTTGGTGATAATCAATTGCCCATTATTGAAGAAATTACCCAGAGGTATGAAGCTACCTGATTTAAAAGAATTGCATATCACTATGTGCAATGAATTGACGGAATTGGACATTAGTAGTGATGGTTTTCCAATGTTGGAGATGCTAACATTGGATGAACTAAACAAGTTAGAGAGGGTAGCAAATCCTGATACTGTGTGGACAGAAGGAACAATGCCCAAACTTCAAATCTTGGAAGTTATTGATTGCCCTTTGTTGAAGACATTACCAAAGGGAATGGAAAAATTATCTAGCTTGAAACAAATTAATGGGGAATTAGATTGGTGGCAGAGGATCAGTTGGCCAGATGATAAACTGGAAACAAGTTTGAGTAAATTATTTATGATAATATAGAAATTAATGTTTTTAATGGGGAATTAGATTAGTGGCAGAGAATAAGGTGGCCTGATAGTAAACTGGAAACATGGCCTGATGGTAAAATGGAAACAAGTCTTTGTAATTATTTATGATAATACAGAAATTAATGTGTTTGTGGCCTGATGGTAAATTGGAAGTGATAATATTCCTTTTGGAAATTTTTATCGTATCCCATATTGAAATTTTGTTAAACTATTAATTTTCTTTTGTCCTATATTGAAATTTTGTTATTATACTATTATTATTTCAAGTGAATAATTTAGTTAAATATTTTTAGATGCTTATGCTCATCATATTTTTATTATTATTTTTTTTTTATATGGTTATATATATATATATATATATATATATATATATTAGTTTGTTTTATTATTTTTATTGTCATATTTAATAGTTTGTTATATATATATATAATAATAGTTTGTTTATATATATATATATATAATAGTTTGTTTTATTAAAGATTCATGAAGCTCTCCGTGACATGGCCATAAACATAGGCAGCCAAAGGAACTCGAAATTCTTATTTTTAGTAGGTCAAAAGTTGCAAAACTTTTCTGTTGAAGGAGATACGAAGGATTGCAAACGCATATCGGTTGACCATACTGCTATTAAGGATATTCCAAATGATTTCAAATCTTCAAAGCTTGAGAGTTTGGTATTAGCCTCTAATAACAAGTTGGAAAAGATTCCAGATAGATTTGTCTCAAAGATCATGAGGTTTTTCTACTGTTTTAAAGGAAAATCAATGGCCGGGGATAACGATCCCTCAGGCTACTATTCATAAAGAGGATCATTCTGCAAGGTTTCACATCATGATTTATCTACGCTTCATGGGCACTGATAACACTATGAAAATCCTCTGTACGCCTGCGCAGCAACAAAACACAGTAAACCTTGATCAGATAAAGAGTATCAGTATCCAGGGATAAAATCAAAGCAGAAATGAATGTTTAAAGATTTTAAACACAATTTTGAGGAATTACGGCCTAAATTCGACTATCAAAAGCCTAATCCACACAATTGAAGATAGTTTGAAGACCTGAAGACATAGATTAAGCGAAATTAGGCCTAAAGCACAGATCAAAAGCAATTTAGTCGTGTTTTAGGTTAAAACAATAATATCTATCCATCTGACAAAGCCTCCATTGCTACATCAGAGGCTAATTGAATCCTCTCCAGCTGCCAGAAAGACACCTGCAGCCTCAAAGCAATCAGAAAAGGCCTAGTTATTGCCAGAATAGAAGATGTTAACATAAAGACAGCTGAACAATTATTTCAAATCAAAGAAACTTATTACAACTGCTAGCAGAGTTATTACAAGGATAAGAAATAGCCTCAAAGTCAAATCTTTTAATCCACTAAGCCTCGAAAGTAGAATAGAGTTATGAAACAAAGATATAGATCGAATGCTTTCTTGCCTTATACCTTGCATAGTTTTCAAGGCTAGGAATTGCATTAACTGTAGAATTAATGATACTTGAACCCTAGAAACATTTCCACCTCCTCATTTCCTTATAAAATCTCCTTGAGGAGCACATTGTAAAGGGTTGGTTGCTGAACTTTGATGTAATACTTGTGCTCGAAACTTTCTACTTTGTAAATAGTTTACAGAGGCTCTTGAAGCTCTGTTTGTGATCAAAGAAGTTAGGTTGAGAAGAGAAGATGATTGTTGTACTGAAACATTGGACTTGAAGAATGTAACTGGATTGACATCAATATACAAGCTGGTTTTTGGGATCGTGGTCTATATTATTGGTGAAGTACTTCTTACCGTGTTATTCTTTTCCTTTCATGTATGCCATTTTGTTCACTTTTCTCCGATAAAGAACAACAAGCATAGAGTTAAGATTTACTGTTTACAGTACTCTTCTCTCACTGATAAGCTTTATCTCTATGTTTTCCTCCAATTGTGTGTTTAAGAATGACTTAAGTGTAAACATGATCAAGGAATGTTGGTTTGTCCCTGTCTTGATGTGCGAAACTTGAAAGGAAGTGCTTGAATGATATTTTCATTATATGCTGAGTAGAGTTAGACTGGAAAAGTTTATGGTTTGCCCTGTTTTCTAGTTTCTTTCTCCAAAGGTAGTCCTGAAGGTTTCCCTAAGAGTACGCTGAAAGCAGGCTTAGATTTTAATGTATCTTGCTTGATCTTAAGCTGCTCTTTGTTTTCTTATCTGTTTTCATCCCTTCTGAAAGTACTCATGTGGATTGCTGGATTGTGTGTCTGATAAGTTAGCTTTAATACAAGTTTGTCCAAAGAAGTTTATGGTTAGCCCTGTCCTTTGGTTGGTTTTAAACAGTTGCTTTAAAAGGCTTTTCTTGTTTGGGAAATTGATAAATCCTTGTTGAAATTATTGACTTTTTCCACCTTCTCAACACTTTTGATGTTCCATTTCATCATTTAATCCAAAAGATCTTTTGATATAGATGACTTGCCCCTTGGATCACTCTTGAAATTGTTGCACAACTTTACCCTTTTATGACTCCATAGCCCAATGGATTAAGCGTTGCTTCATATCTATCCTATCAGCTAAATCTTCTTCTGATTGTTCACACCTTCACTCCTTTGAAACTCTTTCATTTTTAGGACTTTCCACTCAACTAAAAATCATGCTCAACCATCCAAAACAAACAAAAACCCTCGTTCTTAATAACTAGTCTAATATCATACCAAAAATCTTAAAGATAAATCCATCTTTGCACTTATAGAGAGATCCCTCTCTGGATTCAGGAGAGCTAGATCTTAGAATCTCAAATTGGTTCACAATGTTCTCTCTGTAGTCTTAGTCTTGTCAATCTACTGAAATTATAGCAAACCAACAGAACATATCTAAAAAATAATTCCATCGTTGTTAGGCACCATGCTGTAAATGTGAATGATTGGAATTGGAAAAGTTTCCAAAATAGTGTTTCCTAGAATTCCATTTATTTTGTTGCAAATTTGAGTTGCACACATAGCCTCGTTTCATAGAAGTTAAGGTAATTTTTTCGCAATCAAATAATTGGTGATTACTAATAATGAATATTATGAATCAAACAGAAAAGAAAGAAAAATGATTGTAACTATGATCAATGGTACGCTTATGGTGCAGTTTGTGGAAGGTACACTTCGTTTTCTAATCCTCAACTGTGCAGCGATTTTTTGTCATTTAATAAGTCATAGATCTAGTCTAGCGTGCATCTCTCCTTTCTTTATTTTTCTCAGTAATGTGTTGTATGCAATTTTTTAATGACAAACATATATCTATCTTCAACTTGGATCCACAAATTTATGAAGTATTCAGCAGATCTATTTTCACAGATAACAAGTCTAATGTTTTGTCCTCTTGAAGTGTGAGGATCATAGTCAGGATATGGCAAACACACATAAGTTTATTATTTATAATCACCGTGTAAAAATTTCTATTATTTTATGAAATTATTGAAATAAAAGGTATAACTATTTTTATTTTATTTATGATATTATTTTTTATTATTACGTTTTCTGATGTTAACTATATACATTGATACCAAATGTTATGGATACATTGATAACAGATGTTATGGATTGCTTCAAAAATGCTAAGGGGGCAGTTTAAGGCCATTTAGACTGAGAGATAAGAGGCGTCTTCATTTTATTCTATGCACATGTTTATATATATTTGTATTATATTTTAGCCTTTGTTATAATTTGTATTTATATATAGGTTTATCATATTTATATTTTATTATTTCTAAAAGAGTGAAAGATATCACGATACAATTCGGATTTGGATTTAGGTAGTCTTTTCACTGTGAATTGAGTTATATATACCATTTTTTCATAATTTTGTATCCTTATTATTGTGGGAAACTTTATAAAATTCCCTTTATGGGAAATTCATGTCCTTTGGGATATTCATCCCCCAAGTCACTCATATTAAGAGAAAAATGTCAAATTAGTGGTGTTCATTATTATAATACCTATCTCCATATAAAGCAAGAACAATATGGCGTTGCCTTTCAGTCCTCCACCGAGTATATTCATCTATTACCGAAGCAATGTTGTAAGCCCAATGAGGCGTGCACTTATTTTTTCCAACAACAACAACAGATCAATCTAGGAACTTGGTCTCGGCACAAGTTCATATATACCAGTCATGAGGATGTCATTATTGAATTCTCAATTACTTTGACATCCCTCAGCTCAAAAGTACAGGGTGCTTCAAGAAATTCTAAGGGGCTCTCTGTTGATATTAGGCTCTTTAATGGCTGTATCAGGCAAGACAAAAAAAAGAAGAGAAATATATTGTCACATTAGCCTGCAAACCATTGGTGGAAGTTGTTTCTCTGATTGTTAGGATTGAGAATGGCTAGTAGAAATTAATGGACATACTTTTTAGAATGCTAATGCCACTAATCTCCATTGCTATGGATCTCCAAAAATGTGTTAGGATTTCAAGTGGCAAGTAGGACTCAATGTATGATGAAAGTGCCTATGATACTTCCGTGTTCTCCATTCCATTGTATCTCCAAAAATATGAGGGTTTGTGTATTAATTTGCAGTTATGTTATTAATTATCAAACTGGTGTTTCTACTATATAGTCTAGTGCACCAAAATATTATGTTAAGTATTTTTGTTTTTTTTTCTCCAATTTCATTTTTAATCTAGCCACGTTCAAATATCAAACATATCTCAAAAATAATTCCATCATTATTAGGCATCATGTTGTAAATGTGACTAATTGGAATTAGCAAAGTTTCCAGAATAGTGTTCCCTAGAATTTCGGTAAAATTTTCGTAGAGTCAAGTAATTGGTGATTACTAATCATGAATATTATGAATAAACCAGAAAATGAAGAAAAATGATGGTAACTATGATCAATGGTATGCTTATGGTGCAGTTTGTGGAAGGTACACTTCGTTTTCTATCCTAAGATTTGCAGCAATTTTGTGTAGTTGAATAGGTCGTAGATATGGTCTAGTGTATATCTCACATTTCTTTCTTTTTCTCAACAATGTGTTATATGTAATTTGTTAATGACAAACAAATATCTATCTTCAACTTGGATACATAAAATTTATGAAGTATTCAACAAAACTATCTTCACACATAACAAGTAAGATGTTTTGTCTTCTTGAAGTGTGAGTATCATAATCGAGATATGACAAACGCATATAACTTTTAGTTTATTATTTATAATCACCGTGTAAAAAGTTATATTATTTTATGAAATTATTGAAATAAAAGATATAACTATTTTTATTTCATTTATGATATTATTTTTTATTATAACATTGCCTTATGTTAACTGTATACATTGATACCAAATGTTTTGGATACATTGATACCTGATGTTATGGATCACTTCAAAAAAAGAAGGGGGAAGTTTAAGGCCATTCAAATTGAGAGACAAGAAGAGTCTTCATTTTATTCTAGGCATATATATATATATATATATATATATATATAATAGACTTTGTTATACTTTTTATTTATATATATGTTATTTATATTTTATTATTCCTGAAAGAGTGAAAGTTATCTCGGTACATTTTTTCGATTTGGATTTAAGTATTCTTTTCACTGTGAATTGAGTTATATATATAATTTTTTCATGATTTTGTATCCTTATTATGGTGGACAACTTTCTAAAAATCCCTTTATGGGGGATTCATGTACTTTGGGATATTCATCCCTAACTTGTGCTCATTATTTCTTCCAATACTATCTATTGGACTCGTGATGTCTAATTTTACTATCACCCTGCAATCTATAAATGAGTTCTAAGTATAATCAATTCTCCTATTGCTCTCCTATAATTTATAAATGCATTGTAACTCCCCTGCAATTTGTAAATGCATTATAAGTCTAATCAACTTTGTTATGGTCTATATTTTTACAATCTTTCTTCTATCAAATATTTAATAATGCCACAGATATTATAAATGTTTTCACAATCGTGCTTCCATCAAATATTTAATAATGGAGAAGATATTATGAATTATTTCATCCATTAAATATTTAATAATGCAGAAGATATTATAAATGTTTGTTTGCAGTGGTTGGTTGAATCTATCAAATATTTAATAATGCAGAAGATATTATAATGGTTGGTTGAATTTATGATGTATTTTGTTATTAACGTGTTTAAATTTATGCAAATAAAAGAAGACCATCCATTGAGGAAGCTACCAGTGAAAAGTCTGGACAAGCACATGGAGAACTCATGAACCACCATTGCAAAGGGAAAATGGTTGCTTCTCTGAAAGGTGTAAATGCAGGGTGTCCAAAAGATTAACATCGGATTAGGTTTGATTCATTTTTAACTTAATTTTTATTCTCTCTTTTTCCGGTGTATATTTAAATTTTCAACTTTGACATTGAAATGAAATGCATTTTCCACTTTAGAAAAAGCAATTAAAATATAAATCATTTTAATTTTATATAAAAATAAAATAATTTGAATCAAAAAGGGAAAATTGTTTCTTCTTTGAAAGTTATTTTAGCAAAGGTGTAAATGAAAGGTGTCCAAAAGATTAAGATCTAATTAGGTCAATAGAATTTTATTTTAATTTTTCTTTTCTGTTTTAGGTGTATATTTAAATTTTCAATTTGACATTGAATTTTCCTGGTTCATTTTTATGAGATGCGTTTTCCATTTAAAAAAAAAAAAAAATATAAATCATTTTAATTTTATATAAAAATTAAATAATTTGAATTTGAAAAAAAAATTATAATTTAATTATAAATTTAATAATATAATTTTTTTATTAAGAGCGTTTTCTTAGTTAATGTTTATTATTATATATATATATATATATATATATATATATATATATATATATATATATAATATGAAAGATTTTGCTTAATTTTAATTCTGTCTTTTTTTCATTAATAATTAAATTAAAAATTGTTATTAATAAGTTTAAATATAATTTGTATAAATCAATGGCAATAAATATTATTACGGTTAAGGCGTTTCCTCTAGGAAGAAAAAAATCTCCTTTGCCACTTCACGTTCAATGGTAGATGATTAAATGTTTTTCCACATTAGATCTCACTATTTTAAGTGTCAAGTGAATCTTGATTTGTGCAACTCTTCAACTTTTTTATATTTATAATAGGTCATTAAGTTCATTTCTTTGCCTTATAAAAAAGTGGATTGCTCATGTATTTTTCATTTGTATATTTTCATTGGTATTTTCAAGAGTCGAGAGGGTTTCAGGCATACTCGAGGCTTTGAATTCAATTTGAAAAAATTCACTTGTGAGATATGAGCATTGAGGTTCCTCTTGATTTCGTATGAGGTGCTTAACTAGATTCTTTTTAATTTATTCTTCTGTGTATTCCTTTTCTCATTCAAATTATCTCATGAATTAATTTTATGATCCAATTTATTGTATATGGTTCATGAACCTTTTTATTGTGAACATTGATAGACTTGTTGGGGAAGTAAAAGTTATCTTCAATTCAATGTCAGTGGAGGATGGAGAACTAATCAGACCCCTGGATGACCTATATCAATGTCTTTAGATGGTCGATAGCGTTGAGTTGTTGTGGATCGATAGGAATTTCCATAATAAGATAAAATTAGAATTGGATCATGTTTATAGGTTTGTCTCCATATCCTTATTATAAGAATTTTTATCTATACTTTATACATTGAATACACAATATTGTGACAACTTTTTGAATGAGAAAGGAATTAGATGTGGTAGATAAAGTGTTGTGATCAATCTCAACTCAACCACCTTGGGTCTTCTAACTCTCTGGATACATAGTGTCTTCACGTATCTTAGGGTTTTATTAATTAATTACTCTTTCAAGTTTTCATTATAATTTCCATTTATGTGGAGATGTTGCCTAATGTTACTTTATACATTGACACGAGATGTTCTGGATCACTTCAAAACCGAGAAGGGGCATGTTATGACTTGCTATTCCATTCAAACATAATTAGAGATAAGAGGTGTCCTCAATTTACTCTGAGTGTCTCTCATTTCCTTGCATGGAAAAAAAATTATGGAGGAGGCTCAAATATTATCTACAATTTATTTAAAATATGCCCTACAAAATATTTTGACCTCCAGTCTTTCACAAGAGGTGAGGTTGTAATACTAATACCACTTAGAATGATATTTCATTATTTGTTGCGATGTGTGTTTTATAGTTTAAAATTTGTGGATCGCAGATAGAATATATTTTCGAATATGGTTGGCACACAAATCAGCAAATACTGGAAACAAGAATGTATATTGACATATTTGGACAAGACACCATATTTTATTATGCCCATTCTATTTCCATATCTTAAAGACTAAGTATTTTTTCTATTAATGTGTAGTTGAATGCACAATAATACTCGGATAGATCCATATATATTGAGATAAATTCCAAATATCATTATAAGGTCCGAGCTGAAGCTGGATGAATTTGAATATATTTTAATACATGAACATTAACAACTACTTTGTACCATATGACATTGTTTGTCTCCCGAAAAAGCTTTCTTTTTATAATTTAGTATCCATGTCAATTTTTCAATTGATGCCTGCTGCAATTTATGGTTTAGGACGCCATATTGGATCAGAGAGAATTTGTTAGAACTTCCAAAACTGGTATTCAACATCTTTCCCTCTCTACAAAAGAGAACACTGCTACCGATGAAATAGGTAACCACACTCTTACCTACTTTTTTTTGGTAGCATAAAAAGCACCCGATTTTGAAAAGTGGTGATGCAGAATCACCTTTTTTTTTTTTTTTGAGCACATTTTTGACACACTAATATTTTTATTTATGAAGTATGAATATTTGTTTTGAAATGTTAGTGATTTTCATGCTAGTTTTGAAACATATTGATGCAGCATCAACTTTTTTTTTTTTAGAGCGGTGATTTTCATGCTAATTTTGAAACGTATTGATGCAACATCAACTTTTTTTTTAGAGTGGTGATTTCATGTTGGTAATAAAACACAAAACTTAGATAATATATATATATATATATATATATATATATATATATATAAACAATAAAAAAAAACCAATAAAAATGTAAAAAAAAAAAAACAAATTTAACTCGTAAAAATAAAAAATTTAAACCAAAAAAAATAAAAAATAAAAAATAAAAAATATTCGAAAATTATATCAAAAGAAATGACAAAATTTGAAAAAAAACACATAATTTAAAGAAAAAAAACAAAAATTAACCAAAAAAAAAACAAAAAAAAACATCAAAAACATTTTTTTCTAAGTCATTAAAAAAACCATATAATTAAAATAAAATAAAATAAAATAAAATAGAAAAATTTAAAATAATTTAAATTTCAAAATATAAATTTAGATTAAAAAATAAAAATAAAAAAAGGAAAAAATTAAATTTAAAAATTTAAATAAAAATAATAATAATAATAAGAAAAAAAAATACAAATTTTAAAATTAACAAAAAAAATAAATTTAAAAAAAAAAAAACAAAATTTAAAATTGAAAAAAAAAATTAAAATAAAAAAATATCATTAAAAAACAAAAAAATGAAAAAACCACGGTCAAATAATTAAAAAACAAATATCCATAAATTTACTATTTTTTATTAAATGAAACAATTTATAAATTCTAAAAATGAAAAACTAAATAAACTAAAAGATTAAATTTTTTTTTTAAATTAAATTAAAATTTAATAAATTTAATAAATAAATTTTAAATCTTAAAAAATAATTAATCTAAAATATTAAATTTAAAAACAAAATTAAAAAAAAAAACCCAAAAAAATTAAAACAAATTAAATTTAAAATAAAAAATTTGAATTAAAAAAAAAAAAAAAAAAAATCAAATTAAAAAAATAAATAAATAAATAAAAATAAATAAATAAATAAAAAATAAAAAGAGAACTTTTTGATCATGGTGGCCGATTTCCAGGAATCGCCCTCCCGCTACAGGTGGCCGATTCTGGGAATCGCCCTCCAGAGGCGGGGAGGCCGATTCTGGGAATCGCCCTGAGGCTGATTCTGGGAATCGCCCTCCCGTGACAGGAAGCCGATTTTGGGAATCGCCCTCCCGCGACAGAAGGGCGATTCCGGGAATCGCCCTCCTGCGGCGGCAGGGCAATTCCCAGAATCGACCTGAGGGCGATTCCCAGAATCGGCCTCTCTCCGCGGGAGGGTGATTCTGAGGCGATTCCCAAAATCGGCCTCAGGGCGATTCCAGAATCGGCCTCCCACCGCGGGAGGGCGATTCCAGAATCGGCCTCCCACCGCGGGAGGGCGATTCCCAGAATTGGCCTCAGGGCGATTTCCGAAATCGACCTCAAGGCGATTCCCGGAATCGGCCTCACGCCGCGGGAGCCTCGCGCCCAGCGGCCGGCCTCCGCTGCCACCTGGGCGGGAGGCCGATTGGCGGCGCCACCACGATCAAAAGGTTATTATTATTATTATTATTTTTTATTTTTTTTAATTTTTAATTAATTTATTTTTTTTAATTTTTAATTTTTATTTATTTAATTTTTAATTTTTTTTTTCTCTAAATTTTGTTAATACTTTTTATTAAATTATTATTATTATTATTAAATTTTATGTTCAGTTTTTTCATTTAATTTTTTAAAATTTAGTAAATTTTGTTTGTTTGTTTTTTTTTTTTTTTAAATTAATTTGAATTTAATAAATTTTTTAAATTATTTTTTTAATTACATAAAATTTTTATATTTTTTTATTTCAATTAATATTGTGTATCTAAAATTAGATTTAAAAAAAAAAAAATTAAACTTAATATTTTCAAATTAATTTGTTTTTTATTTATTTTTTATTTAATATATTTTTTTCAATTATTCAATTTTAATTGATTTTTAAAGTTTTTAAACTTTTTATTATAACAATGTTTTTTTTTCTTTCTTTATATTTAAAATTTATTTTTTATTTCAAAATTTATTTGTTTATTCATTTATTTATTAATTTTTTTTTAAATTTAATTTATTATTTTAATATTAACATTTTTTTTAAAATTTAATAAAATCTAATATATACATTTTAATTTAAGTTTATATATATATATATATATATTATATATATATATATTATTTTTTATAATTTAAATTTAATTTATTTTTTAAAATCTATTTGTTTTTTTAATATATATTTTTTAAAATTTAATATTTTTATTGTATTTTATTTTTCTTTTTTATTTTTAATTAATTTTTATTTTTTTATTTTTAATTTCAATAATGTTTTTTTTTTTTAATTTTTATTTTAAAGTTTTAAATTTATTAAAATTTAATATATTTCTTTAAATTAAATTTTTTATTTTACAATTTATTTATTTATTTTTTTAATTTAATAAACATTTTTTTTCTTTTTTAAATTTGATTTCTATATTTAATTTTTTATAATTTCTTTTTTTTTAACTTTTTTTTTTTTAATATTTTTATTTTGTTTTTATTTTTATTTTTTTTATTTCTATATATTTTGAAATTTTAATCTTTAAATTTTTTATTTTTTATTTTTTTTCTTAAATTTTAGGTTTTTTTTTTTTTAATGTTTGAATTAAAATTTTTATTTTTTTATTCCTATATATTTTTAAATTTTAAGCTTTAAAATGTTTTTATTTTTTAAATTTTTTTTTTTTTCTTAAATTTTAGGTTTTTTTTAATGTTTGAATTTTAAAAATTAAAAAATGTTATTTCTATTTTTAAAAATGCCAAAAATATGACACTTTTTTTTTTTTTTTTTGTTATTCCAGCATCAACTGGTTTTGTTTTGAGGGTGTTTTTTCAATCCTTTTTTCAAGAAACAATTTTTTTTTAGCATAATTTTATAAAATTTTGAAATTTGACCTTAAAAAAAAACCAAGTGCGTTCTGGAATACACTTTTTTTGTTTTTGGGGTGTTTTTTCATGTTTTTTGAGTCTTATTGGGCTAGAGTTTCCGTTTTGAGGTCAGGTTACCTATTTCATCAATAACATTGTTAGAGAGAGTTACAATCTCTCTTGAGGTGATGAGATGATATGTCATTGCATATCTTCTCAAAATTTTATTTGAGTCGTGAAAAATTCAAGAAACTAAAAATGTGAAGTTTATATGTTTAGATGGTGAAAATATTATCGGTTCACTCAAGTACCATTCCCACGACATCATCACATTGAATACTGCATTTTATCAACTTACGTTACAAATGATCCTCAACATTTTGCATTCTAGCTCAAATTTTCCAAAATATTTCACAATCATTGCAATCCTTGACGATATTTATGACACCTTCACAACAATGGAGGAGCTCAAACTCTTCACAACAACATTTAAGTGGTGATCATTTTAGTTTACCTGAAGAGATGTTTTTTACAGTGTAGCAGAAAGGCTTTTTAGTTCCTTTGCATACAAGAACCGTCGAGACTAAAATTTGGGTGTATAAGGATCAAATGGGGCTCATCTTTAATAGAGTGTCTTCCAAATTATATGAAATTAGTGTACATGGAAGTTTATGACAACATAAAAAAATGATATAAGAGGCGCAAAAGATTCAAGGTTGAGACAGTCATCTATGTTTGACAATTTGTATGAACAATATTAATAAAGCATACACATACAAATATTTCTTTATGAGGACCATAACTTGGGGTAATATTTCACCGAGTGATGATCAGTTAATTTTATTTTTCTTGTTCTCAGTCCTATCAAGTGGGAGCATTATATCGATTCATATATGGTAGAATCCATGTCGATTTCTAGTGGTTATATTCTCACGTTCGAGGAGTACCTAGAGAATGGGAAAATTGGTTTCGATTTTCACATGCCCAGACCGGAACCAATGCTGACGTTGGTGTTTCATCTTCTACCTCGCATCCTGTAGAAAATTGGATTTCCATCGAAGTTCAGTGACTTGATATGTGCCATCGTTTGACTGAAAGGTGACACTCAATGCTAGAAGGTACTCCTCATAACCTTTTATATCAAATCAAATCAAATGGAATATGTTGTCGATTTATTCATTCTTGGTGTAATTTAGAATTGGAAGATAGAGGGACATTTGGCATGGTCAATGTAGGGTAATAGGGCGCATGGAGAAGAAGCTTCGTTTGTATCATTTTATATGAAAGACAATCCTAGAATAACATAAACTCTAAAAAATGGAGTGATTCACAGCATTGTGAGTGGAATCACCATGACCACCTCTGTTACTGAAGCCCCAAAATTTTGGAGGATATTATAGGCTCTTGATGGCATTGCATTATCATTTCCATATTCTCCACTTGTTCTTGAAATCCAGATATCGTTGAAATCCTAATATTCCTTTGAATATATGAACCCTTTGGAAGGCATGAACGTGCATTGTTAACTATATGGCTCCCATAAATGACTAATTATGTAGGATATTCTAAAGTCTCCACCCTATGAAATTAGAACTATGAAGAAAGCTAATTTGTTGGTTATGATGATATAAATTACCTTCTTTATCCTATGTGGTTGTATGGGCTATGCAGACTTAGGAGAAAATACACTTGGAAACGTATTGGAAGGATTTGGATTCTATGAGCCTTACTGTCTCATTAACTTTTCCAATCCATGCATTATGGCTCACTTGGTTGGAGCATGTTTTCTAATACTGTCTCCAAGTTGATCAATGCCAAATATAAATGCCAAGATAATGAAAAACAATCATTTCCAAAACTTGGAAAATTAATCTCTATCTAAACATTCACACCCTTTCTCTTTTTTATGAGGACATAAAGCAATCCAAGCAGTTCAAACATTTATCCTTTCTCTTTTTTCCGAGGATTTAAAAGAAATATCTAGGTAGATCCACTTGAATGGATCATATCCCACCGGCTTAGTAGCAGATCTTAGCCTAAAGGGTGTCAAGGAGAATTGACCCCATGACCTCCCATTAGAGAGGTGCTTTTAGCGAGGGGAACATGACCAATTGAATTAATTCTTGGCGATTTTCCCAAGGAAAATCCTAGCAGATCCACCTGAAGGGATCACATCTTGTCAACCAAACTAATGAGGGCCAAACCCCAAGGACATCAAGGTGAATTGACCTCGCGACCTCCCAATGGAAAATTGCTTTGGCAATGATATCTCAACAAATAGACTTAACCCTCAAAACTTCCCAACTAACATAATGTAGAGATTTACCTATATTAACCTAGCATCTCATTCTCTTGCATGTTCTTTGTCAACCAATTTTGACATAACATTTTGTTTTCCTTTGCAAAATTAAGTCCTTTTCCTATAAAATATTCCATTGTGATTCGATTGCAATCATGAAAAATGGAGATTTTAATTTCAGGTTCAACTCAACCTTTGCATTTCTTAAAAAGTAGAATAAAATAATCTTTTGCACAAAGAGCACCGACAAGATTGCGTGTGCACACGTCTAATCAAATTACTGTCTCGATGCCTCTTCAATTTCAATGATAAGGAAGAAAGAGACATAATCCTTACATCTCTTTAAAAAAGGAAATTCCCTCCCTGCCACGTGAATGTACAATTTCAGCTTTATATTCAATAGTGGAATTTCTTTCTAAATAAAATAGGAATTCTCTTTTCCGCAAAGAAAAATGACCCTACGTGGGGCACTGGTTCCAAAGAATCTCTTTCCAATTATATAGGAATTCTCTTTTCCACAAAGAACAACGACCCTACGTGGGCCAGCTGTTCCAGAGGACGGAAAATGAAGGCCAGCAGTAGGTTTGGAATTTCAAATTCATTTTACCTATTATTTAAAAATTTGGTTACGTGTTACTATATTTTCATAGCTGCCATTTTACCAGGTATTTATATTATTGACTGTCAAACATTTTTTAATATAACCACTTCATATTTAACTCCATCTAATACTTTAAGTTTAGCAAAAGCGTACTAATTTTCAATGCTAAACCATATATATATATATATATATAGAAATGAATTGAACAACTATACAATAATTTATTTTAAGTAGTAATTATTAACATATAAAAAAAGCAGAGCATTATCAATTTTAAACCATATCCTATTTGCAAACAACCTGGACATGCCTTCCACTATATCAATAGGTATGGGCCTTCGCTGAATCTAAATCTGTAAAATTTGTAAAGATCAACCTTTACAAATAAATTAATGCATGTCTAAATCTGTAAATTTTGTAAATCAACCTTTACAAATAAATTAATGCATTTCAAATTTACAGGTTTTAAAAATAAATTAATGCATTTGAAATTTACTGGTTTTGTTTTTTAACTGTTACTTTAAGTTTCGGATTCCCGTTAATTACCTTTAAAATACAAAGAAACGTTAAGTGGAACATCAAATTTCAGGGTTGTCAGGCAGGTTGAGGGTCTAGAATTTAGAAAGAGAGGTGTTTCATCTTTTTGAAATTAAATTTTTATAGTTACTAAAAGTATTTAATATTAATTTATGTGATAGGGTGTGTTTATTTAAGATTTATAAAAACGTTTCATTTTTTGAAATTAATTTTTTATAGTTACTCAAAGTATTTAATATTAATTTATGTGATAGGTGTGTTTATTTAAGATTTATAAAGAGAGGTGTTTATTTTTTGAAATTATTTTTTATAGTTATTAAAAATATTTAATAGAGTTATGTAATAGATATGTTTATTTTGAAATAAAAGTTTTAGAATTTTATTTTAATTATAGAAAATTATTAAATAGATAAGAGAGATTTAATTTTTACATAATATTTTATCATATTTATAACAGTATCGACAAAGATGAAATTTATTTTCAAAATAAAATTTTCTTTTAATTAAAAAAAAAAACATATAAACAAATGTCATATAAAATGCGCAAGAATTTTTTGACCATATAATATTGACAACAAAGCTTTAGTATTTGCTCATAATATCTGCAAATTAAAAAATAAATAAATCATCATAGTTAAAAAATTATTTTAAATATATATATTTAACTTACATATTAATTATAAATATTATAATATAAAATATATTATATTTTTTAATACTTATTATATATTAATGTGTATCAACATTTATTGATAAATTAAAATAATTTTAAATCGTATAATTATTTAATTTTATAATATAAAACCATCCATATTTCAATGTTCCATAATGACAAATTATTACAAAAGAATGTGGTATAAAACAACGCGTTATTTTATTGAGAGGGATTATCTATTTGTATAAAGGGCGTGACATTAAGTAATTTTTGTAAAAATATATTTATGGTTTTATTAAAAGTTAAGCAATCATATCTAGTGCAATTTAAGAACTGAAAGAAGAAAAGGGATCTATTCCACGTGACAAAAAATACATAATAAATACATTCTTGTAAAATTATATTTATGGTTTTATTGAAAGTTAAGCAATCATAGCTCGTGCAATTTAATTTAAAAAATAAGAACAGAAAAAGAAAAAGGAAAAGAGATTCCATTCCACGTGAATCCACATATCACATGTATCACGGCAAACATGATATCCTTCGGATGTCATTTCATGGATTTATATATTATATAACTTACTATTGTTGTGGTTTTGCGATTAACATAGAATAAATTATTTAAATCCGCGAAGGTGTTTGCTTCAATGAAATTGGTTTTTCTCGATTATTAAAAATATTAGATTATTTAAAATAAATTTTAGTAAAAAACTTTTAAAGCTTGATTTTGATTTTACAACGTGAAGCAATCAATGTTCAATGTTCCAGAAAAGTTATTAAAGTGAAATCTTTATTTGTTTAAAGAACAGTGTGTTATTTTAATTGAATGCGATCTGCCTTTTGTATCTGAGTTATAACATTTCTAACTCTGTGAAGGCTTGGAAATCCAATTTTAAAAGTTGGGCTTTCTGCCAAGTTAAAGCTAAGTTTATAACCTGATCCAATTGGTCCATATTTTCTTCCTTAATACCTAGAGCTATGGTTGAATCAAATTCGCAATATGGTGGGATCACAACAATTGTTGTAATGATACTATCATATCACCAACTTCCTCATTCTACGGACTTGCTTTCTATAGGATGTAGTCTTCTTTTCAGTATTCACCCTCCTCCCTTAAACAATTTCATTTTCATATATATATATATATATATATATATATATATATATTATTTTTATTAAAATTTTAAATATGAAAATTTATTTTAAAGTTTAAAAAAATAATGTATTTTATTAATTGTTAAAATACAAATGGTAAATTTTCTGAATTTCTAATGATTTTTGAAAATAATTTTATTTTATAAATTTTGGATTTTTTTTTTTGAAAAAATAGAAATTAGATTTTTTTATTTTGAGAAAGCATGGAAAATTAATTTATATACAAATATTATCCTCTAAAATTTTCCTCACCCTTAACATTCTCTTTAAGTATCTATGGATTAAAATACTTATATTATGTCTATGTATACAGTTTTACATGTATCTATTTCCACTTTATCACTTATGAGTTGGCATCTTAACCTACCTTCACCAGCTTTGAAATGGATTCTCAATATATCACTACCACTCAATGCTTGGTTTCTCAACCACCCTACATTACATTGATTTTTTTCTTTATTTATTTTCTTAGATACATTTAAACCTTAGATTTGTCTAGCACCACCAAGTGAGATTAAATTTTAAGATGTGCAAATCTCTTTTAGAGTGAAAAACCTAAGGAAAGTTTTGCACTTTCAGAAATTTGATCCCTCAGAATGCTTGATAGAGCTAGGGTTAGGATTGACTTGTGCCAACTTCAATTGTAGGAAATCACACAAAATTTGTAGATAATCAACATTATGTATATGTCCAAGATTAATCTAATCATTTGAAATTTACTTATTTTCCTTACGGGATTGGGAGTTTAGAGAGTATTATCGAAGAATGATCAACGTCAATTTATTTTCTTCAACTTTTAATTATACTTACACAATTTGTAAATGATTAACATTACATATATGAAAATGTGTAGGATTAATCTAATAATTTAAATTTTACTCGATTTCCTCACTTGGTTGAAAGTATAAAAACTATTGTTGAGAATGATTAATGTTAGTTTATCTTCTTCCTTTTCTAGTATAGTTACACAATTTGTAAATACACCAGAATGATTAATTCCACTTTATACTCTTCCCTTTCTAATATAATTAGACAATTTGTAAATGATCAAAATTTTGTATGTGTATTTTTCTAATATAATTAGAAAATTTGCAAATGATCAAAATTTTGTATATGTATATAGGTTAATCTAATCATTTTAAAATTACTTATTTTTCTCATATTGTTAAATACATAAAGGGTATTATTCAAAAGTATATTTAGAGTGTTTTATGAGGAACAAAATGATAATAAATAAGGTAACAATATTGAATAACAATATTACCGAAAGAGATTTTACAATTTTATATGGATCACAGAAGCAGAGATTCTAAAAATATAAAAAAATGTACATCGAAATCCATGCACTTACACTCATTTGAACAACGAGTGCAAATTCCAATTTCTAAATGTTTTGGTTTTAGTGTACATGTCAATTTCTAATACATTGATGTCATTAGACATGTCAATTTCCATTTCAATTTTAATTTCTAGTTAATTTATAACATATTGATTTAAATGTGTGTTGATCAATAAATGATTTAAAAAATGTACCCTAAAATCAATTTATGTACACTCAATTGGAATAGAAATTGAAATTAAATTGATATAGAAATTGATAAGTACACTAAAATCAATGTGTTGGTTTTAGTGTACCTATCAATTTAAATATGAATTCAATTTGAATTTCTATTTTTTTTTTTGGAAGCTAAGACATTTTATATTAATCAAAATGAAATTTACATGGATTAATATAGACTATTAGAGTGACCATGGAGGATGAAAATTTCTGCATCATACTATCTCATTCATTTAGACCAACTAAGCCTCACATCCCACTAAAAAGCAAAGAATCCATAACCCAAAAAAAATTAAAGGCACGACCACAGTTGGATTGCAACATTTTCCAACAGACTCATGCAAATATAGCTTAACATATTTTCCAAAAATCATCGACGCCAACATTATATAATCTGTGAAGGGTATTTCTAGAATACATACAACAAGAAAAAAAAATTTCGTGACCCATTCAAAAAATAATCATGCCGAGGAAAAGCATGTAGGAGATAAGTGTCACGACCAACAATAGAACATACAAAAAGGGAAATAAAAGAGAAGAAACATGCTAATAGGATGGCCCAGGAACCACCAAGTAGATAGCCATGTAGCGAAAATTCCACTAGAGATACCAAGAATCCATGTGCTAATGAGCCAAGAGCCCTGTATCAAGTTGCACCTCCACCCACATAGTGATCTAATAATTCTTAGAAAAATAATTGTTGTTTGGAGCCCTCACGCTATATCCAAGGGATCCATCATATCCCCCCATCCAATTCACATGCAATGTGGCTTTCCACATGATCCAACCGAGACTCGAATCTATCAAAAATTAACAGTTGATTCCTGAGAATTCTCTTGACATCTTCTAGGGACACAAAAATATTATACTTCTCCACTTATTTGTCCCTGAGGAACATGCCTAACAAGGTCTTCATTTTCCAGTGAAGAGAAACAAATCTTGGATATTGCTTCTTCCTAGCCCCGATGTACAACTCAGTGTTACGAACCCAAGCTGACATATCCTCCATGAGATCCAAATTGGAGAGGGATTGTATTTCTACCCTCTCCTTTGTCTCTATATTCTGAATTTTTTGACACATTTCTAGATGAAAAAAATTGAAAAATGTGGCAACCGAGTCATGAGAAAAAATATTGGAACCACGCTACCCTTACTGTACTTGACCATCATCTCCTTGTCTACTCCTCCCCCTTTACCTCAGCAGCATAGATGAATAAGGGGTGAGCTTCCAACAACTAAAATGAGTGCCTCGACCTACAAAATAACACAAGAACATAAAAGACTCAACACCAACAAAACCAGTGAATTAGTAGACTAAACCATCACAAAAAATCTAGACGCTAGACCCATACTCCATCGAAGAAACACCAATTGAGATAGAAGGAGCAACTGTCTCCTCCCAAAACATTTTACCATTTACCATTGAGCCAAATAAAACCAATAATAGGACTATAGAACTACGAAACACATTAAATCACACCACCCACCAAATTTCATTGCCAAGTTTGAGTAAATTATTTATGATAATATAGAAATTAATGTTTTTAATGGGGAATTATATTAGTGGCAGAGAATAAGGTGGTCTGATAGTAAACTGGAAACATGGCCTGATGGTAAAATGGAAACAAGTCTTTGTAATTATTTATGATAATACAGAAATTAATGTGTTTGTGGCCCAATGGTAAATTGGAAGTGATAATATTCCTTTTGGAAATTTTTATTGTATCCCATATTGAAATTTTGTTAAACTATTAATTTTCTTTTGTCCTATATTGAAATTTTGTTACTATACTATTATTATTTCAAGTGAATGATTTAGTTAAATTTTTTTTAGATGCTTATGCTTCATCATATTTGAATGATTATATTTATTTACAGAAATGTATCTAATTAATTATTATTATTATCATATATATATATATATATATATATATATATATATATATATATATATATATATATATATATATATATATATTATTATTTTTATTTTTATTGTCAGATTAAAATTTTATGTTTTTTTTAACGACTCATTTAAATAAAAAACATAAAAACATCTTTGATAATTAAAAAAATATAATCTTTTATATTACAAATTTTGTTTTACATATTAGGTGAGAATCATTATAATTAAAAAATATAGTATTTTATATTAAAAAATAATAATTTAAAAAATATTTTATTTAATTATTTTTATTAAAAATAAATAAATAATGTATTATATTGTTTATATAATTATATTTAATAAATTTATTTAGAAAGTGAAAATATATATTTATTAAAATTGATTTATTTATAAAAACATTTCAATCATTAATTTTGATCACGAAAATGATTGTTATTATCTAATAGCATAATAAATTATAATGTTTTTATAAATATTATCATAATAACTTTATACCAAATTAATAATTTGTTTTAAAAATATTATTATTTATTAAATTAATTAATTTCTATATTATTTTTTTAATTAAATTAATTGATAATTTTAAAATAATTGATATTTAAGTTTGTTCCAATTCACTACTAAACTTACTTCAATTCTTGTAAAGTCACTTAGAGATTATAAAGAAATAACGAACTAAACATAAATAATATTTTCCTAATTCAACCAAAGGTATAAAAAAGACAGTAAAGAAAATTATAAATTGTGTGAAATATGTGACTGTTCTTTATTGAAAATTGGGGATGGTATAACTTGGTATAACTATCTAAATTATGTTATCAATGTATGGTAGTAATATTAAGAGGTAGGAGATTTTATTTGTAATTTTGAAGAGTTTGACTTGTTTTTAATGATGTTGTAATATTTCTATTTCTGGTTACTTTTATGGTGGGATTAGGGTCGAGGGGTTGTGTGAGTTAGGTTATAGGAGTGGGATTATGTTATTAGTATTTACAAAGGGTTTTGTATGAGTTTAATAGGGTTCAATGGGTTAGCTTGTCGTATTTCATTAGTAGTCCCAGAGGGTTTTGTAGGAGTTTAATAGGGTTTGATGGGGTTCTTTTGCCATATTTCATCATGGGTTAGTTTCACACAGTCCATGTTAGTTAGTTTCATATAGTTCTTTTTATTTGAAGTGGATTATTTGAAGAAACACATTAGTGTAATAGCTAATTCAAATCAAGATTAAGAGATCCACATAATGAAATGTTGAAAAATAATCAGAAAAAATTTTAAAAGAAAATTACTCATTTTCTAAAATAAAAATAAATAAAAAATCATTTAAATAAAATAAAATAAAAATACTTCTATAATAAAAATAAAATAGTAAAATAAAAATACAAATAAAATAATAAAATAATAAAATAAAAATGCAAAGGGAGAAACTTTCCCAGCTAAAAAGATATGAGTGATTGCAAGTGCATATCAGCTAGCCATATTGCTATTAAGGATCTTCTAAATGATTTCAAATCCTCAAATCTTGAGAGTTTGGTATTAGCTTTTAATAACCAGTTGGAAAAGATTCAAAAAATATTTTTCTCTGCTCTCAAGGTTTTGAATTTGTCATACACATCTATGAAAAATTTCCAATCACAATGCAGCAACTTCAATAACTTAAATTTCTTAACTTGGCCTGGTGCTCTCAGATGTTGATTTGCCTGAGAGCGTTTGCACTCTATGTAGCCTTCAAGTTTTGAATCTTTGTTCTTGTTTGGCATAAGAATCTAAAGCATCTCAAATTAGATGCATGCTATAGTCTAAATAAGCTTCCAAAAAATCTTTCTCAACTCACTTCATTGAACACTCTCATCTTGCCATTAAAGGAGCCGATTTGTGTAGTGAGTTGGATGATCTTTTAAAACTCTCCAATCTAACAGAGTTGACCACAGTGGTAAAATTAAAAAATAAAGTGGATGCAGAGGTTCCTTGGTTGGAGATGAGAATTTTAATATTAAAATATGATTATGATGCAGGGGCAGATAGAAATTGTGTAGCACCTAGGCATGTTATTTTCCAAAATATAGGAAATATGAAGAAGCTGCAGAATTTTCATTTAATTAATTATCAAAGAGATTGTGCCCAATAGTATTTGTGAATTCCAAAATATGAAGATGTTGATCTTGCAATCATGTTACCAATTGAATCATATTACCAATTGAAAATGCTCCCTATCTTGGACAGGAATAAGAGTGAAAGTTCAGATGACAAGGGTGAAAGTGCAGGTGAGTCTTTTCCAATTTTAGAAAAAATAGTTTTTAATAGTCTATTTAAATTAGAAAGTATGTCAGGGCCATCTCAGATCTTGAATGAAAGAACAATGTCTCAACTTCAATTCTTGGTGATAAGCAACGGCCCATATTATTGAAAAAATTACAATAAGGAATGAAGCTACTTTTTTAAAAGAATTGCATATCACTATGTGCAATGAATTGATGGAATTGGACATTGGGAGTGATGCTTTTCCAATGTCGGAGATGCTAACATTGCATAAACTAAACAAGTTAAAGAGGCTAGTAACCTTCTGGGGTTGAGTGGAGCAAAGGAACAATGTCCAAACCTCAAATCTTAGAATTGCACAAGTCTTGGTAAATTATTTATGATAATATGAAAATAAATGTTTTTGTTATATTACAAATAGAATATTTGTTATATTATTATTGATTTTAAGTTAATAATTTAGTTAGTTTTTTTTTTGTTTTTCATCTCATATATATATATATATATATTCAAAATCATATATATTTTTTTATTTACGAAAATATATTTATTCAATTTTTTATACATTTTATATGATTACAAAATTAAAATTATATATAAATATTTGCTATTTTATTTTATTATTTTAAAAAAAAAAATTTAAGTTTTCTTAATGATTCAATAATTCATTAAACACAAATATTAGACAATTATGATAAATTAATATCTCAATTACTATAATTAAAAAATAGTATTTTATATTACAAATTTACTTTTAAAAAAAATAAATATTTAATATTAGAATTTTTTAAATATTATATATATATATATATATATATATTTGGTAAGTTAGGATAAACAATATTAATTTAAAGAGAAACTTTACATATGTGACGGGCTGAGATGGTAAGGAGTGCTTATCCAATCCCAACCTTTGATGGTTTCAGAGTAGCGTAGGTTTGGAGCTAATTCTTGGGAGGAAACCAGCTCTTAGATAAAATCATACAGTAAAAAATTACAAGGTGTGTCGTGACACCTGAAAAAAAAAAATAATAATAAAATAAAAATAAAATAAAATAAAATTAAAATTAAAATTAAAAAAAAAATTAAAAAAAATTTAAAAAAAAAAAAAAAAAAATATATATATATATATATATATATATATATATATATATATATATATATATATATATATATATATATATATATATATATATATATATACTGAAATAACAGAAAATAAACAAGAGTTGAGCAATCGCGCAGTCATGGTGTTCCTTCATCATCCTCAGATACAGGGTCCTCCTCCTCGATACAACATCTGTACTCCTGAGCTACGGCCTCCTCCTCAACAGAAGGCACGCGCGGCAGCTTTGTAGCATCTCCTTAGAGTATGGTTGTGACCGGGTACTCAACATTAGGAACATGCGTCCAGACACCCTCCGAGTCCATGATCCACACATCAGTGTCCTCCTCCGAGGCCTCCTGTACCAGGAGAGGCTTGATTTTGCGAGGAGTAGGTTGCGATGGTTGCGATGGTGGATTTCCTAGGACCCCTTTTGCCCCTCCGATTCTCTTGAGCTGGGGCGGTCTCCTTTGGGGTGCTCTCGTAGCGCTGAGGTGCCTCCCTGTCACAGTTGCCAGAAGAGGAGCCCTCGATGGATTCCAAACGATTGTATTGGCCTCGCTGATAGCGTCCCAAGAACAAGCCTCTCTAGCTACCCCTGATGGTCTTTTGGCGTTGGCGCAGAGCCATGGGGAGATGAAGTGACATAGAGGTGGGGGCTGGTCCATAGAGAATGACTTGCTCTTCAAGGGAGTGCTTAATAGATAAGTGAGGTAGGGATGTGTGAGATTGTGAACTATGCAGCCGGGGAGCTCACAGGAGGGGGGTGCGTAGCGAGGGAGCCTACCTCTGAATGCATGCAGTGGGGTGAATCTGTAAAGACAAGAAAATCCAGAAGGGGGCACGTAGCCAAGGCGAACTCCAGGGGAGCGCACAGCCTGGAGGGGAGTAGCAGGGTGGGTTCCCAGCTACTTAGCACTAATATGAAGAAGCGCAAGAGAAATAGCGCGCAACGAGTGGTATTAAATTATTTTTATTAAAGATAAATAAATATTTTATTATATTTTTAAAATAAATATCTTCATATTTTTTTTATTTACAAAAATATATCAATTCAATTTTTTATACATTTTATATGATTACAAAATTAAAATTTTATATACTTATTTGCTATTTCATTTTATTGCTTTTACTTTAATAATTATATAAAAAATTAAGTTTTTCTTAATGACTCAATTCATTAAATAAAAATATTAGAAAAGTATGATAAACTAATATCCGAATTATAGTTTTTTATATTATAAATTTAGTTTTAAAAATATAAATGTTTAATATTGGATTTTAAAGGTAAAAAAAAAAAATTATTATACTGCTTATAGAAATATATTTAATAAATTTTTTTAGAAAGTGAAAATATATGATACTTTAATTTTTTTTTTAAATGGTTTATTTATAAAAACATTCCAATTATTTTTGGTTATTTTTTATGGTGTGATACTATCACTATTATTTTCTTTACTGAAGTTCAAATTTTTTTATGACATGATGATTATAATATTGTTATAAATATTATTGTAATGATTTTATGTTAAACTAATAATTTATTAATAAAATTATAATTATTTATTAAATAAACCAATTTTTATAATATTTTTTAATTAAATTAATTGATAATTTTAAATTAATTCATACAAAACTTTATTCCAATTCACCATTACTCTAGATTCAATTCTTGTAAAGTCATAGATAGTATTATATCAATAATATAAACACAAATAGTGTTTTTCTAATTCAACAAAAACATCAAATGTATGAAAGGGAAATGTGATGTATGTAAAATGTTTTATAAATTGTATAAGGATGATTTGATGTGTTAAATATGTGATGTTCTTTATTGAAGAGATTGGGAATGGTATAGCTTGGTATAACTATTTGGATTGTGATGTTATCAATGCATGATAGTCATGTCATGAGGTAGGAGATATTATTTTACAATGTTGAAGAGTTTGTCTTGGTTTTAATGATGCATGATTATATTGATTTGAAGGAGTCAGTGATTATGGGATGTGCTTTTTTTTTGTAAGTAAAGGACCTTGTATTACATTAAAGTTACAAAAATTACATTCAACATAGCATTAGAGCTCAATAGTGACTAGCCATGAACATGGGCCTCAAATCAGGAAAATGTGGTGAGGTCTATGCTCATGATGGCGAAACCAGAGAGCCTCCCTACAATTAAATTCCAACAAAATGCATAATACCATGACTAGCAACATTGATGGACCAAAAACACAAAACATAGAGAAAAACATGGAGCAACACTACCTCAGGAAGTTTCAAACTCCAATTATCAGGGGGGCCTTCCTTGACCATAGGGCATGGTTTGTAGTATTTTGGATCATCTGGAAGATGGAGGCCTAAGAAGGTTGGCTAGATACAAGAAGTTGAAAACTCAAAGTTCATTTGAAGAGAACCACTGACGTGGTCACTTTGACCTGAGACCTAGCTGTTGAGACCACTATATTTTCCACATGAGGGACTTGAACCAACATCGATTGGTTTTGATTCGTTGTGTAACTGGCGATTTCATGGAAAGGGGATATGAGGCCTGGCATGGGAAACATTTGTGTGCACTAGAGAGAGTGAGGAATCATCCACTGTGTCTATCGAGGGTGAATCAGACCCCAGAAGCTCCATTCCTAGAAGTCGGGAAATTCGATGATACATAGTTTTCACATGGTGTAAGTGGAACTTTAGGTCCATGACATTTCCTTCCAACAACACATTGGTATCTTCTTGGTATTGATAGTGTCACCCCAGGACATTGCGCAAGGCCCATAGTGTTGAAAAAACAAAAGGAATGGAGATTCTACTTGATTTTCCTACTTGGTAATTACTTGTGAAAGTTAATATTCTTTTTGTTCACTTATTATTTATTCTTTATCAAGAAATTACACAATATTCGTCTTCCAAGATCACAAATAGACAAAAGACACAAAAATTTAGGCTTCCAATCCAGGGAAAAACCCCACAAGGGGGAAAGCCCAACAATCCTATTTTTATTTAATCAAGTCAAAATGAGATATCCTACCCAAGACCAAAGACTTCCTTAAAGGTTCCAAGTCATCCCTCCTCCCAAGTCAAAGTCCTCCTTCTTCAAACTGATCAAGATGTAGTCAACACTTTTCAAACTTCAATCCAACTACAAAAGTTATACCTCGGCCCTGTTACCAACTTCAAAAAAACTTCATATTTTTGGCCATGTCATAGTACTTCAAAGAACTGGCACGTGTGAAAGGTATGCTACATAATTCAGTCTTCCTTTCATTTCTTTAACCCTTCTTATTCTTGATATTTCCAGTCTATTTGTCTTCTAGTTATTGCAAAGATTGAACTACTTCTTGTTCCCTTTCTTATCTCCTTTGAAGTTGAATACACACACACACACACACACACACACACAAGGTCACAATAGCCACACAGGCCAACTTGACTAATAGAGGTCCATGCTAAACCTTTGAATGACTTTTATTGACTACAATAAAAAAATCTTTTTTCTATCTTTTCAAATGTTAAATGAATTCACTTAAATACAAATTCCTTTGACCGCTAAAGCATGAAGAACATGCTTGAAATAATAATAATAATAATAATAATAATAATAATAAATTAATTAATAATTTTTTTTCATTATGAAGACCTGTTGTGGCTCATTTTCATTTACCTTTGAAATATTTTTCAAAACACCAAAAAAATCATATATGATAGAAAATGTAAAATTTTGTGTGTCATAGAAGAATTTTGATATATATTGATACATTAACATTACATTATGAGATGTGAAGGTGGGTCGAGTCGGGCTCATTCACGTGCAGAACAATTTAAGAGCTAGACCAATGGGCACGTTCAAAGCATTGCACACCGAACAGGGTCGAGTCGGGCTCATTCGCAAGCTTAGGAGGGACCAGCATGGAAGGACACCGGATAAGCTCAGGAGGGTTACACCGTGGAGAAAACAAACCAATTTCCAAAAGGCAGAGAAAGGGCACATTTACATTAAACACTTAAGAGTTTTGGAGGAGGTGCAAAGGGAAAAATGGATGGTCGGGATGAAAGCGTAGAACTGGAGTGGGAATATAGACAGCAGAGATTAAATCGCAAACCGCCAATCGCAAGTTTCAAAGGATATGCACGGGAGGCAAACGTTAAATTCATCGAAGTGCGATATGCGATGGCATGGAAAGATGACGTGGCAATGACGTGGTAGTAACATGGCAAGCTGACATGGCAGATGACATGGCCCTAGCTCACATACCGCATGTCGCAAGTTTTAAAAGTCAAGTGCAAAGGGTTTGAGTTATAATTGTTGAACTGCGATATGCGATGTGGTGGGGCCTGATCGTATTCGCAAATTCAGAGTTTTAAAAGATAGCGCAAAGGGTTCATGTTAAAGTCGCTGAAGTGCGATGTGCGACGCCAGGTGGGACTCGATCACATAGCGCACATCATAATTCTTAGAAGATAAGTGCTAAGGAAAAGTTGAAAACAATGGCATGCGAAATGCGATGTCAGGCGGATGCGATGTGGTTTCAAAAGAGAATTCAAAAGGTCTTCAAATCCAGAGGTAAGGCATTCATATGTTAAGTTGCATCGGAGGAAAGAAGGAGGATTACAATGTAAATTCGGTGAAACGCCTTGATAACGGAGGAAAGCAGAATGCGGCAAAAGAACTCGGGTAAGTGCTCGATGCAAATCAAAGGAGAAAAGGCAGAGTCAGGTAGCAGGGATATGATTGACCACATTTGAATCACAGGGGCATAGGCAGAGTCGGGCAGAAGAGCGTATAGTAGCCCTATTGGGAGCATGATAGATGGGTCAAGTCGGGCACTCAGCCGTCATTACAGAGTTGTGCAGCCATTGCATCATAACTATAAATGACACCTCAGCACTTCAAGAGGATGCTTCAGCAACATTAAATTCAGAAAAACGAACATATTTCCAGTTTTAATTTGTTTTCTCAAGTATGATTGCATAAGTAATATTAACAATTTAGGTAGTTGAATAGTTTCAAGAAGTTCAGGAGTTACGAACCACTGTGATGTATTTAAGTAGATAGAAATAAAGAAAAAGGGTTATGATTTTTGGACCTCTAGATGACTATTAATTTTGGTACTGAATGTTTTGAGAAATTAATGAAAGAATATCAAGTTTCCTGCACCTGTTGAGGTTGATATGTCTTTCCAGTTTCGCTCTGTGTTCATTCCTCTTTGAATAAAGTGAAGTAATGTAGCAGTCAGTCTCTTAATTACATCTGTGAGTAAGAGTTAAATCACCTTAATTTGCGCTCCTTCACTTCATCTCTTCTCTTTTCGTAAAATCCTGATGGAACTTTAAAGTAATAGATTTTGTGTTTACAGCATACTATTTTGAGGTTTCCTCTCTCTCCATGATTTCCTTTGAAGCTTAAAAGTGATAAATTCTGTGTATTCAACATATCATTTTGAGTTCCTCTTACAGTTCTTCTGTTCATTTCATTCAAGTATCAGTAGTTTATGGCATTGTGAAGGCTTTTATTACATAATATTATTGAGGGTATTAAGTAATTAGATTCCAAAGGTGTTAAACAGAGGCCATTTGATATTTGTAATTGTGACATACATTTATAAAATGTCTTAAGCATTGATTCCTTACTACAGCCAAGGAATTATTTATTGAGATACAACATTTTCTGGCGACATTGTCGGGGACAAAGAAACAAAGTTTATTTTCCCTGGGTTTTTCGCATTATTCCTCTGGTTGTTCAGTGAGGAGGAAATATTCAGCTATGTTTGTTATTTTCAAAATTATGGCTTTCAAAAGGCCTCACACGAGGTGAGATACCTCACAGCAGATAGTCCCTACTTTGCCAGATCCAAAAAGATTGGTTTCTAAAAAGGCTCAGAAACCCAAAACTCCTTTAATCCCTAATCCTGCATTGCCTACTCCTAGCAACAATTCTCATAACCCTTTGTTTGAAGATATTTCCAAGGAACTCCCTTTCTTGGAACAACATACCCCTTCCACACCAATTTATTTTCAAGAACCTCATTTAGAAGAACATTCTTTCGAGTCTATTTCTTTTACCTCCACTCAAGCTCAACCAAATATAGTTGTTGGTCCCTCTGCTATTTTCCATTAACCTACCCCCATATCAGTATTTCCTCCACCATCATTCACTTTCACAACAGGTTCATTAACCTCAACCACCCAAGGATCAGTAACCAAGTTGTTAATATGGCAGCACTAGCTTTGTTAATGGATAGATATGCACCACTAAATCTTCCACAACCAATGAATGCCATGCCTCAAGAATACCTCAAATTATGAGGAAGTTGAAGTAACTTCCGAACAAAATTTACGCTTGTTTTTCACTTTTTCTGAGAATTTAATTGTAGAAAATCTTGATGTTGTGATGAGAATTTTTGCAGTCTCTAAGTGGAGAGGCTAGGAAATGGTTCAAAGGTTTACCAAATGATTCCATAAATGACTGGGAAGAGTTAGAAACTCAATTCACTCAAAGATGGGGAGAGAAGAGATATCATGGTTACTCATCGATAGAGTTTAATGCAATTAAAAGAAAGCCTAATGAAAACATTTCTGAGTTTGTAAGACTATTCAACAAATTGTACAATAGTTTACCTGCAGAGATGAAGCCCCCCCTGTGGGAGAAAAGGTACTTTTGCTGAGGCTTTTGAAGTTGATTTTAGCTTTACATTGAGAGAGGGAAGAGCCCCTAATCTTGAGCAGACACAGATAGATGCTTTAGAGATTGAAGCTAATATGACTGCAGTTGGAAAGGCGAAAGGGAAACAACCAGTCAAAGAGAAGGGGAAGACAAAAGAAGAATCATCACAAGATATAAGAATTGAAGATATGACAAAGGTGATAAAAATTCTGACTAACAAGATAACTAAGATGGAACTGGAAAATAAAAAGACAAGTACAAAAAAACCGAGGGGGGCTTAACTCTCAATTTAGAAGACATCCCCTGCAAATTCTGTAGAGGGAAATAAGAGATCAAGACCAGGTTCAAGCACCATTGTATATAGAAGTAACACCCTCAAATCCAACAGACGATGACCAAAGGGAGGTCAAGGATCAGGTATCTGCTATGTATATGATAGAAGATGATAGAAGATAGAGTCTTTGCACTTTATCTAACCTTCAAGTTTTGAATCTTAATTCTTGTTTGGCATTGCGTTCATTGCCCAGTCAGATAGGAAAGCTCAAGAATCTTAAGCATCTCAAATTGGATGCATGCTACAGTCTAAATGAGATTCCAAAAGATATTTCTCAACTCACTCCATTGAACACTCTTAGCTTTCCATTAATGGATTCTATTTGTGCAGTGAGTGTGGAGGATCTTTCAAAGCTCTCCAATCTCACAAAGTTGACCACAATGGTAAAATCATAAAATAAAGTGGATACAGAGGTTGCTTGGTTGGATATGAGAAACTTAACATTAGTATATGATGCTGACATAGATGTAGAAAGAGATTATGTAGCACCTGAGCATGTTATTCTCCAAAATATGGGACATATGAAGAAGTTGCAGAATTTTCATCTGATTAATTATCAGGGGGGCACTCTACCCATTAATATTTGTGAATTCCAAAATATGAAGATGTTGCTTTTGCACTCATGTTACCAATTGAAGGCGCTCCCTACCTTGGAAAAGAATAGGGGTGAAAGTGCAGATGATAGGAGTGACAATGCAGGTTACTCTTTTCCAATATTAGAAAAGTTAGTTCTGAGAAACCTACTTAAATTGGAAAGTCTTGCAGGGTCATTTGAGAACTGGAATGAAGGGACAACGTCTAAACTTCAATTCTTGGTGATAATCAATTTCCCATTATTGAAGAAATTACCCTCAGGTATGAAGCTACCTTATTTAAAAAAATTTCATATCACTATGTGCAATGAATTGATAGAATTGGACATTGGTAGTGATGGTTTTCCAATGTTGGAGATGCTAACATTGAATGAAATAAAAAAGTTAGAGAGGATAGCAGATCCTGCTACTGTGTGGACTGAAGAAACAATGTCCAAAATTCAAATCTTGGAAGTTATTGATTGCCCTTTGTTGAAGACATTACCAAAGAGAATGGAGAAAATATCTAGCTTAAACAAATTAATGGGGAATTATATTGGTGGCAGAGGATCAATTAGCCGGATGGTAAACTGGAAACAAGTTTGGGTAAATTATTTATGATAATATAGAAGTTAATGTTTTATGGGGAATTAGATTGGTGGCGGAGAATCAAGTGGTTTGATGGTAATGGTAAACTTGGAACAAGTCTTGGTCTGGTAGATTATTCACTAGTACAAAATGGCTAATTAGTTAATAAAAAAATGACTCAAAATTTAAATATAAACGACTATTTTTCGGTCGGTGACCAATAGTAGTTAATTTA